>JAOXNR010000803.1:0-10667 GCA_028571225.1 Parsonsia alboflavescens
GGTCTCCTCTATAAAACCCATACCTGCCCCATCCTTAAACGGGTCAGGTAAAACCCGCCCCAAACAGATCAAGTCAGACCAGGTATCCATCGGGCCAGATCATTTTGCCATCCCTATTTGGGGCATCCCTTTCCAACGGGGAGAGGTGTCCCCCTATCTTTCTCTTTTATTCAAATGGGAATAAGCTCTTCCATTGGAATTGCTCTTCATACTGCCTTCTATTTAAAATATAGTTTGTTTTAACCTTCGGGATTTGCACACGAGACCGAAGAGGAATGATTTATTCTTTGGCTCTCAGACACTCAAATGAGAGAGAACTGTAGAAAGAGAAAATTTATATAAAGAGCAACATACCTGTATTTATAGTAGTGAGATGAATGTTAAAGAGTTAAATGAAGAAATCAATTTATGATTGTCTTTCATCAACAAAGAATTTAATAATATTATTATATTAATATTATTGTATATTTATGTAGTACGCACCCCACATCAAACACTTAGAGTCAATAAAAGTTGTGGATGGTATTCGCAGGCACGAATTCCTTTCATGGTACCTTCTTGGTCTTTATATACTGTTTATATTCCCTTTCGGATATTGTAAATAAAGAACATTACAGTTATTAATGATAGTGCAAAAAAGATATCTGTAATACTCCCTTTAGTTCGAAATATAGGTTATTTAGCATTCGAGACCTGAACACAAGACCAAAGAGAAAGGATTTCCTAAATGACTCTCAGACTCAAGTTAGAGAAGAAATTAGAAAGAATTGCAAAAAGAGAATTTGTAGAAAGAGAGAAATCTTATCGAAAGAGCAACATAAGTAATGAGATATATGATAAAGAGTTTAATGAATTAAGTCAGAATTTAATAATATTATTTACTTGCAAGTGATAATTATGTTAATATTATTGTATACTCAAGTGATAATTGAGTAATATATTAATCTAGGGTAATTTTACTTTTATACCCTGTATTCAATTTATAGTAACATTTAATAAAGTATATTGGAATTGAAAGTAGTAGATATAAAGAACGAATTAATGAAGGTAATTTAATCTTTTAACCCATAACTTCCTCTCCTAAAAAAAAACAATTCTATAATTTGAGACAAACAAAAAAAAATCTGGATTACTAACTAACTCTTTTAATTTGAATTAATTTCTTGTAAGGGAAAGAAAAACACTGTCTTTATCTTTAGACTAATTATCATTTGATTATATATTAAGATGAAGTAAATTACCTCTTTGATTAAGACTCTTTTATTACATGACAGTAGGCAATTAGGATAATTGTGAGATCATATAATACCCCAACAATTGCTCCTAGAATCTTGGAATTTCCCTCGATTTGAATATCTTGCCATTCACATCTCTGTTGAGAGTTATGAGCTTGCTAATCGACCTTTAGACCAACTTCGCGACTTACCCGTAGACGTCAAGGGTCTTGACTATCTCTTCAAGGAGTTTGGGCCAAGTGATCATAAGCTCATGGGAGATGTTAGGAATCACGCACAATTGATCGTGGCATGAAAGATGTATGAGACAGATCGGAGCTTATCAAGTCGAAGGTCATGATCCGATAAGACCTCTCTTGAACTCATTTAGGAGGTCAATGACCAAGGAAATCAGTGGTAACAGGCCGCTGCCCACCTTCCCTCGTTGACTTTGTGAGTCTGATTTTCAAGTATTCAAGATTAGGGCCTTTAGCCCATTTGGATTGACTTTATCCAAGTCTTGCCCGTTTAAGTTGTGTCTTGCCTGTTTCTCCCATCATATTGATTTTGGAAGAAAAAAAAAAAATCTACTTTTTTGGTCACGACTTGGAGTTTTTTGGTCTCCATGTAATTGCTACTGTATAATACTTTTTTGGAAATCCAGTTTTTTGGGTGAAAGATCACTTCAACAAAGTGGGATCATCATCGTTTGCAAATGGATAGTCAGATTGCTTATCTTTGTCAACTTTTTGCAAATGATCTCGACACCGATTTTCTTTTCTTTTCAAACTTATTTAGGTTGAATATTGGGGAAAAAAACATGCAATTCGACACACAGATTCCAAGATATTTTATCTGGTGATGTTAATAGAGATGATGATAATTACCACGAAAGAAAAAACGAGAGATGATATATTCCCATAAAAGAACAACAATAATTCTCTGTTGTGAGCGTGAACTTAATTTGGATCTCTTCATTAAACAAATAGGGCCAAGCCAGTTGATTGTGATGGAATTTATTTAGTATCAGTTTAGTACCAAAAACAAACAGGAATCCCAGTCTCCATTGCCACTTCGTGAGCGAATTGGGATGAAGAACTAGTTTAATGAGTTGAAGATAATACTTCTCAACCCTAAGCAACCATTCCAAAACACACTTGAAACATTTAGAGATGAGATCTTACAGGGGGGTCACAAACTAAAGCATTTATCAAACTCAGTCACACACAACAGCCGACGACAGAAAACAGCAAATCTAAACAGACTAACAGATCAAAATTAAGAAAAGAAATTTGCACTTCACAAATTCAAATATGAATGTAAGATTGCATCACCCTTTTGGGCACATCTAGAAAAAGGTTCATATCTAAGAAACATTCTAAGTGTACGTATGCCTTTAGTTCACTTGGCCTAAGATCTAAAATATTAGAGGGCATTATGTATGCCAAACATCGCCAAGCAAATTAGAATTTTCACTACGTCTGCTCATTTGTTGAACATTATGGCAAAGTTTCTTTTATTATCTGCATTTCACATCCCCCCCCAATCCTGTCATCAAATAGCTTCTCTCCCTTTCCCTAAGAGGTAGATTGGAAGAGGAGGGGAATGGAGAGTAGAGGTAGTCAAACAGAATCAAATTGGGAAAATTTCCCGTATATTTATGTAAAAAAATAATATATTGTCTTACATACTAGAAGCATTCTACCTCATATATTTAGAAGAGCTAATCCTAAAAACCGTACATTACAGGGAGCTAATTATAGAAAGAGATTTAATAGGAAACAAACTCCTAATAGGTTATCTCCTAATAGGATATTAATAGCTCATGCTAACTTAATAGGAAATAAACTCCTAATAGGTTATCTCCCAATAGGATATTAACAGCTCACGCTAATACTTCAACTCAAGTGGGTGCAAAAATATCTTTGATACCCAACTTGATGAGTGTGCTGTGAAAACACTTACTGGGCATTGCTTTGGTGAGGACATCTGCAAGCTGATCTTCTGACTTTACAAACGGAAATTTCACTACCTTAGAAACCAGGTTCTCCTTGATTACGATCATGTTGTATCGGATTGTGAGAGATATCGACTGCAGCTTTATTGTCACAAAATAACTTCATCTCCGATTTTGGTGGAAATCCCATCTCCACCATCAAGTTCTTTAACCACAATAATTCACACTAGCCTTTCGCTACTCCTTTGAACTCGGCCTCAGCACTGGACAAGGCTACTACCTTTTGCTTCTTACTTCTCCATGTGACTAGATTTCCACCTACAAAAGTAAAATACCCTGAGGTTGATTGCCTATTAGTAATACTTCTAGCCCAATCTGCATCTGTATATCCTTCAACCTCAAGATGTCCATTCCGTGTGAAAAATAATCCCCTTCCTAGAGCAGATTTTAAATAACATAGGATTCGAATCACTGCACTCATATGCTCCTCACTCAGAGCATGCATAAATTGACTCACCACACTCACTGCGTATGCAATATCCGAATGGGTGTGCGACAAGTAAATCAAACTACCCACCAAATGCTGGCACCTCTCTTTATTTGTTGGTGTTTGATCTAGATATTCCCCAAGTCTGTGATTTTGAACCATTGGAGTACCCATAGGTTTGCAGTCTAACATCCCAACCCCTGTCAGTAAGTCCATAACATATTTCCTTTGAGATAGAAAAATTCATCCTTTAGATCGAGCAACCACAATGCCCAAAAAAATATTTTAAACCTCCGAGATTTTTCATCTTGAACTCTTCAGCCAGTTTTATCTGAAGATCTGAAATTTCCTTAAGATCATTCCCAGTAATGATCATATCATCAACATATATAATAAGTGCAGTTTTCTCCCTTCCATATGTCTTAAAAACAGAGTATGATCAGAGTTGGTTTGTGTGTACCCATACCTTTTCATAGCTGAACTAAATCAACCAATCCATGCCTAGGGTGATTGCTTCAAGCCATAAAATGACCGCTCAAGCTTGCACACTACATTCGGATGTTATGTACACCTATATCCCGAAGAAACGTCCATATCTAAGTCACCATGAAGAAAGGCAATCTTCACATCAAATTGATGAAGAGGCCAATCTAGATTTGCAGCTAGAGATAGCTATACTCTTACAATATTCAATTTTGCAATCGGGGAAAAAGTGTCTTGATAATCCACCCTATACGTCTGGGTATATCCTTTAGCCACCAATCTCGCCTTATATCAGTTGATAGATCCATCAAATTTATATTTAATGGTACATACCCATCTGCATCCCACAACTTGCTTTCCCTCAGGCAATTGGACATGTTGCCAAGTATCATTCTTCCGTAAGACCTCCATTTCTTCTTCCATGGCTCTCACCCATTTAGGATCATTCAGTACCTCCTGTATTCCTCCAGGGATTTAGCTCGTAGAAACATTTGAAACAAAAGGCTTCAAAGGACCAAATAATCTCTTTGTGTGACATAATTAATTATACAATATTCTGATCTTTATTCTCCTACATTTTCTTGGTGGTAGGGTCAAAACACCGATAGCCTTCCTGATATGGTTCGTACCCAAGAAAAACACACTTGACAACACATGGGTCCAATTTCGAGCTGTGATGCTTATGCACATGAACATAGGTGACACATCCAAAAATCTTAGGAGGTAAGGTTAACACAGAAGGAAGTGATGCATGCCATGACAACACCTGTAGGGGTGTTTGGAATTGTTGCACTCTAGAATTCATCCGATTCATTAAGTAAACAGTGGTAACAATAGCAGCATCCCACAAACGTTGTGGAACATTAAGACCAAAAAGCAGGGCCCGGGCTGCTTCAAGGATATGGTGATTCTTCCGCTCTGCAACACCATTCTACTGAGGTGTCTATGTATAGGAAGTTTCATGGAGAAGCCCATGCTCATGAAAATAGGTAGAGAGATGTTTATTAATATACTCTCCCCAATTATTAGATAGGAGAATAAGCAAGCCAACACCAAATTGGGTGTGCGCACCATAGTATGAAATGCACAAAAAATATCTCCAACTTCATCCTTATGTTTCATTAGATATAGCCATGACATGCGGGTCAATAGTCATCAAAAGTCACAAACCACCATACTCTTGATAAAGTAGTAACTGGGGAGGCACCCCATACATCAGAATGTATTAAGAAAAAAGGTTCTGAAGTTTTATTCAAAGATAATGGAAAAGAAAGGCGATCACTCTTTGCCAAAGCGCAAATGCCACATTGCAAAACTGAGTTTGACAACTTATTGAATAAATCTGGAAACAAATGTTTTAAATACCTAAAAGACGGGTGTCCCAATGTTGATGCCATAGCCAAATATCCCGTTCTTTACTCATCAACTGACCCCAGAGATGATGCACTCTACCAACTTCGAAGTCGTCGACCAAGTACAGTCCTCCCCTCTTAGTACCACGACCAATAATCTCCTTCGTGAGAATATCCTAAAATAAGAAAAATTTGGGATACATTAAAAAGCAACAATTCAATATTTCTGTAAGTTGACTAATAGATAGTAATCTATGAGATAAAGAGGGCACAAGTATGGTATGAGATAATGATAAGGAAGGAGTTAGAGCAACATTACCAGCCCCTTTGACAGTTTAAGCATAACCATTGGCATTATAAATTGATTGCTTAAGAGCAGTAGTATTGAATCCAATATCAGATCGATAGGGGGTCATGTGGTCAGTAGACCCATAATCAACAATCCACCCTTGACTGGTCATATGGGTACTGTCAATCAAAGTAGACCCAAGATTTCCTTCCTTGGCCGAGGTAGAGTTTGTAGTAGCAATTGAAGCAACCGTCGGCAGTAACGAGAGAGATGGTGCATCAATAGCTATTGAAGCCTGCCCCTTACCAGGAGCAGTGCCAGCTTTTCTTTTGGCTTGAAACTCCTCCCACCACGGAGGATACCCATGCAACTCAAAACAAGTCTCGGCTGAGTGTCTAGAGTTGCCACAATGTGTGCATCCACCCATGGCAACTGTCGGTCCCCAGAATTACCTTTGCCTCTCCCTGTCGTAAGATCAGGTGGGACGAGCTGTAGACTGGACTGGTCTGTTTTACCATTCGGGACACACGAAAGTGATCGAGGGGCATGAGAAGCCAGAGCAGTAGCATTTGGTCCATGGAGGCAGCCAACATCACCGACTGGAGCATGTCTTCAAGATAGAGGCGGGCATAAGCATGTTCCAAAGATGGAAGAGGCTGCAACTTGAGTACATCAACGCGAATGTTGTCGAGGCAATCATCGAGTCCATCAAGGAAGAGGTATACTCGATCCTCTTGCATCATGGTATTATACTTATTAATATCAACTCCACAAATCATGGGATTAGGACGACGGAAATCTACTTTGCCCCACAAGCCTTGTAAATCATTGTAGTGTCGTTCAATGGGGGCCTCTTGCTTGTTTTAGCCTAGTAATATGACGTTTGAGATCATAGATTTGTGATGCATCAGTGCCATCATAAAAGGTTACTGCAACAGCATATCAGATTTCCTGAGTAGTAGAAAATCGGATGAAGTTGCCAATCAAAACAGGATCCATCGAGTTAATAAACCATCCCTCAACCATAGAATCATTTATCTTCCACTATCGGAAACTCGAATCATCAGTGGCCGGTTGAGGAAGAGCCTTGTTGATGTAGCCCAATTTGTCTTTGCCAGAGATGTACATCTCAACAACCTGTGACCACAAACCATAGTTTTGCCATCCAATTTGACAGCAATTGGTGGAGCCGAGGACTCCACAAGAGAAGAACTCGGCGTTTGTTATGTGAGAATCTCAGCAAGTTTGGCGATGAGATTCTCAAGGAGTGAATCGGTCACATTCGCACCTCCATAAGGGACGACACCTCCAGAACCTGTGTCTGCTAGAGATGAAGAAGATAGGATGGAGAGGACGGGGCATGACGAAAAACGTCTCAAAAAATTTCTTCTGATACCATGTCAACCAGAATCAAAGCGGGACTACCGTAGTTGATGATTGATGTACAGTACCCTAAGGATCAAACCCTAGAGCTCTGATATAGAAAAGTTGGGAGAATTTTCTATATATTTCTATTAAAAATAATTTATTATCTTACATACCAGAAGTATTCGGCCTCATATATATAGAAAAGTTAATCCTAACAACCCTACATTACAGGGAGCTAATTATAGAAAGATTTTTAATAGGAAACAAACTCTAATAGGTTATCTCCTAATAGGATATTAACAGCTCGTGCTAACTTAATAGGATATTAATAGCTTACACTAACGGAGGTGACAATTCAAAGATTTGAACACTTGATCTTAGCACTAGAAAGGCACATAAATCCTTGAAATCTTCCTAACCAAAGACAGATCTGAAGTTCTGAACCTGAAAATTCGTATTTGCATAGCTTGCAATCCTTGGCAGTCTCACCTATTGGACTGCACTATTACAGAAGAGGATCCTTTTTCCATAGTTGAAGAAGTGTCCATATCTGTGACAGTCAGTATCCATTGATCTGAAGCCTCGGAGCAGGGCCCATCAGTCTTGAGAACGGTGCTTGACCTCGGCTTGGAGCGACTCGCTGGCCCGGAAAACGATCAGCAGTAGATTGACTTTGAGAATGCCTGGGCAAGCTCAACAGCGGAAACTCCTTTTCCATATCGAAGTCTAGAAGCCTCAGGAGAAGCTGGCTTTTTACGCTCAACAGGCATACGCCAAGTCTCTGGTGAAGGTGGCCTGTCCTGTTGAGTCTGCTTGTGTTGATGATGCTTATCAAACTCCCGTTTATTTATCCAATTCTCATTTCGGCAGTTCCGCCTCTGAGCATCAGATCTCTCAACATCTAATCGCTGATCACGCCTATCTGAATTCTTACTCATCCTGTGTTAAATAGGGATATTTTCTGGTTTGTCATTGTATGGAGCAGGAGAAGCATGCTCAGATACTCTCTCAGTTTTAACGTTATCCTGTGCATTCCTACAAATGGACATTTATTACGATTTTATCAAACAAGAAATCCCAGTTCTGTCCCACTCCGATGAAGGAAAACACTTGTTAACTGGAGGACTAACCTGTATGAAGGCTGAACCAAGTCACCAACGTTCCCAGTTACATTATCAATGCCACGTTCTTTGAGGACCAAAGAGAAGGATCAGCAATCAGAAATAAGTTAGAAGGACAAGGACGACAATAAGACCAAGTTCTTAAAACCCTTTTACAGAAACAAAAACAGAACACTGCATGCTACAATATTTGTGTTATGCAGAGGAATGGCATGAAGAAAAAATTACCAACTCTCTTGGACGGGCAACCCCAAACAATGTGTTCCTGCACCAATCATAAGAAATCACGCGGTAAGAAAGACAAATCGATTCCACAAGAAGCAAAAAATGATAACATTAAAGACCTTAAGGCCTGAATAATCAGATGAACAAAAACAAACAAACTGGCAAGAACTTTTAGAAGAGGACTGCAAGAGACAGAGAGGATACAAAAGCAAATTCACTGAGCACTTACATAAAGGGCAGCACTTGTTAGAAAGCATTTTCTGAAAGAGTAACAGGACATAAATTAATTGTATTTTCCCCTCTATTTGAAAGAAACCACAAGGGTGAATGTCTAATATAACCATGTATAGAAACCATCTTTTCTCACATGCTCGGGTGATACAGTAGAAGAATTAATCCTATAGCATATGAACTTCATCTGAAGTAGAGAAAAACCTTCAACACAGAACTTCATAAACAAAGCAAAAAAACTGAACAATGAAAAACTCAAAACTGCAAACTATTAGAGAGAGAGAGGCATTCCAATAAAAATTTCCAGGGATATTTTTTGTCAGTCATCCTATGCCACGTCCCATAAACACCATCAGATTAAAAGGACCAAAACTCATCAAGCATACAACATAATGAGTCTTTATTAGCTATAAGGATTGATTAGATGCCATTTCTATGGCAAAGGACAATTACATTAAGGAACCAAGAGTTGCATGCGCATGGGGGGGGGGGGGGGGGGACTTTTTGGGCAATTAAATGTTTTTTATGTGACTTTCTTTTTAAAGCATAATACTTTGCATCCGGTCCCATGTCCATAACTTTTAGATATTTAGGTCGAGATTTGAATCCGTTTAAGTCGGTTCATTCGGATTGTACTCATGTCTCCCATCACCCTTTGTTTACCACGTTCAAGTTATTTATGTGACTTTCATTTTAATGCATATCCAAACTTTTACACTTTCTATAATCTTTCTTTTCTTCGGGACGAGACAAGCATCTGTACCAGCCATATCCTCACACGTGGATCTTGGTCCTTACGGTCCATATCAAGCTAAGGATGTCATTTATTTTTTTCTATTACAGAGTATTAGTACGTTGTGGGAAATATATGTAATATGACTTGACATGTGTCCCAAGTTCAATAGATCCAATACATTAAAGAATTTTTTTGGGATTTTTTGGACAACTTTTCTATCCAGATGGTTACTGCACAATATTTTGAAATTGAATACTCTCTTAGTCCCTATTTTGTCAATATTAAAGTAAATTATTTTTTTTAAAAAAAATGTTTCTATATATGGAAAAGAATATTAAGGAAGAAATAGATAAAACTGTTTTATGAAGATAATGAGTAATATTGGAAAAAATTGAGTAATATATAATATTGGAAAAAATTGAGTAATATATATATAAACTACCAACAATTAATAACTTGTAAGTAGATAAAAAAGGTGAGTGCAAATAATTTATAAATAGATGCAGATAAAGTATTTTATTTTGAATCGTTTTAAAGTGCATTTATATATCTTTTAAAGTAATTTAAAACTAAATGTCTATTTTTTAAATGAACATCATAATATTATTTTATTAAAACTAAACTAAGTAAAAATATTTTCTTAAATTAATAAATCAATTTCGAGTATAAATTAATAAATCAATTTCGAATGATTTGAGTAATATATATACCTACTAAAAATTTGTCTTTTAGCCATGCAGACATATGATGCTCAGAAAATCGCACATGGGCCGTCCAAAATAATAGTAGCACTATATATCTTGATAGGCAAAGTAAGAGGATTAAATGATTGCCAAAATGCAAGTCGCAAACAATATTAAAATTTTTTTTTTTGTTTATTTATTTATTTTATTTTTTAGCGATGTTTGGGTCAGTTTACAAACATCTTGATATTCCACTTATCCAGAATGGTATTGGTGAGATTCAAACTTGCAATCTATGGTTTGCGTGCTCGTCACTGCATCTACTATAGTGTTTCCGAAGGGAGTTATTAATATATAATCCGTTTTTTTAAAAAAAAATGTGTTTAAAAAAGTTAGTCCTGTTTTAAAATGACTCCTTACATAATTCAAGAGATTCTGAAATAACCTTATTGGTTTCTTGATTTCCTATTCCAAGTATTACAAGAAGAGCAAGCAGAGGGCCAGAGGAAGATATCCAAGCG
>JAOXNR010000804.1:0-10666 GCA_028571225.1 Parsonsia alboflavescens
TTTAGAAAAGTCTTTTATAAACCTTCTATAAAAACCAGCATGACCAAGAAAACCTCTTACCCCTTTTAAATTAGAAAGAAAAGGAAGAGATTTCATTACATCTACCTTTGCTTTTTCAACTTCAAGTCCTTTTGCTGTAACCACACATCTTAAAACAATGCCTTGTTCCACCATAAAGTGACACTTCTCAAAATTCAACACAAGGTTAGATTGAACACATCTTTTAAGAATGAGTTCTAAATTCTCTAGACATGCATCAAACGTATCTCTATAAACAATAAAATCATCAACGAAAACTTCAATGATATTAGTGATATAATCAAAGAGAATATTCATCATGCATCTTTGAAAAGTAGTAGGAGCATTGTACAATCCAAAAAGCATTCTTCTATATGCAAAAGTTCCAAATGGACATATAAATGTGGTTTTAGCTTGATCCTCATGGGTAATTGCAATATCAAAATATCCCCAAAAACCATCTAGAAAACAGTAATGAGATTTCCCAGCTAGACATTCTAACATTTGATCAATGAAGGGAAGGGGAAAATGATCTTTCCTAGGAGATGCATTCAATTTCCAATAATCAATACATACATGCCATCCACTTTGTACCCTAGTTGGTACCATTTCACCTTCATCATTCTCAATAACAGTTATTCCAGATTTCTCAGGAACTAAAGGCACAGGACTTACCCATTAAGAATCAGTTATAAGATAGATGATACCTACATCAAGAAGCTTTATTACTTCTTTCTTAACAACCTCTAACATAGGTGGATTCAACCTTCTCTATGCGTCCCTGCAAGGTTTAGCCTCATCTTCCAACAAAATAGTTAACTTTTTAAACATGAACCAATACTTATGAAACTTTTCATCAGGACCATGTCTAATACTTGTACTATCTTTCTTAATAGATAAAACTTTAGAGGCTGGAAAATATTTTTCAAGAAAAGTTCGCTTCATGGTTTTCCAATTAGCAATAGATCTAGGTAGCAATTCATATAACCATTCTCTAGTAAGATCTTGCAGACTAAATGGAAAAGCATGTAAATTTATTACCTCTTCTGTGGTTCCCCCTTGTTTCAATGTAGCACAAATAATATGAAAATCTTTGTGATATCTATGAGGATCATCTTCAGGCATTCCACGAAAAATAGGCAATAATTGAAGAAAACAGGTGTGCCATTTAAAATTCTCTTCAAAATCTGGAAAATCAATAATCGAAGGATGATCAGCAAATGTAGGTGCAATTAATTCCTTAATAGTGTGCATATCATTGTTTCCTCTATTAGCACCATTATCTACGTTAGCACCATTATTACCTACAAGAATAATATTTTCTAGGGGAACTATTATTCCTCTACCATTACATCCATTACCTGCATTCCCATTGTTTTTTTCTGCCATTGAAGAAGATGTACTTGAATTGCTTGAGATTTCTAAAATTGGATTTTCGTAGACTGTGATATCAGCTTGGTAGTCCTTTCCACTTCATAAGAGCATCAATTGAGGAAATTTCCTGAAAATCTATGGAAAAGAAAAAGGAAAAAAAAGATTAATTGGAAAGAGTAAAACTTTAATAACAATTCCCTAGCAAGGGCGCCAAAATTTGGTCATATGTCATAACATAAACAATTAAACCTATGTACCAAAACTAATATAGTTAGCGCAAGTAGGGTCGAACTAACAAGGAATTGAAATTTAGTTTAATAATAACCAATAAATTAGTAACAAAAAAGGGGGAATTTTTGTAAGAGTTTATAAAATAAAATTAAACAAAGAATTTAAAAGCCAATTTAAAAAGTAGAATATAGATGAGAAAGTTATTAATAAGAAACAATCCGTAGGTCAATTGCTATGGGGCCAATCATTAATCAAATAACACAATTAAGTAGTTGGTTTTAGAATTTGTCTTAACACTCAAATTCTTATCCTTGAAATAGATTTACTTCTCGTAGCGAGATATAAAATCTCTAATTTAATTAATTAAACCTGCGTCTTAGCGACCTATAAATTTAATCAATTAAATTGCATAAGCATGAAGGTGTCACCAACGTCAAATTACAGCAACAAAGTAGCTTTAATTCATGCAATTCAATTCATACAATTCTCAATTGTCAAATAAAGTTATTAGCCAAACCAAATTTAAATAGTATTTGCTACCTGTGGATTTATTAATTTTAGCGATAATATTTAAACCCAAGCAATATAATCGTGCAAATTAATCTAGATGATCAAGCTAAATCAATCAACACAATTAAAAAAATGAAAACATGAATTGCACAAATGCTTAATAATAAAGATCAAATATTTCATAGAAAAACAAACCAAATCTCATAACCTCATATCAAAATAACCGACTTCACTTTCTTGTTAACAAAAGAGGACTACTAGCAAGACATGATTAATAAAACCGAAACATACATGAGAAAAGAGAAAGAGAACATCTGCCTTTTATCTTCGAAATCATCGGGAAATCAATCTTGAATTGTGTCTATGAAAAAAGAACCTATTTATAGGAGTAGAGACTCCTTACAAAATAAGTAGTAACCCTAAAAGATTCTAATAATAAAATAGAAACCTAATGCAAAAAGAAGTTGTTTAGGAAAAATAATCAAATCCTAATAAAATTAAAAGTCTTCGCAGTGGTGAAAATTCCGTGGTCAACGCAGTCGGTCAATGCCGTTGGTCAACTTCCTTGTTTAACGTCATCAGTCAACTTGGTAATTTCTCGAGCATTTTTCAACCAAATATTCCCACAAACAAAAATCAAGTATAGAGAAGTAAAATATATCTAAAACAACATAATTAAGCTAAGTTACGTAAGATAATGACATAAAATGGATATAAAACTGAGCATAATTATGTACAAATCAACGAGCATTCTCTTCTTGGAGCTTGGTGATCAGGGTGTTGAACTCATGATCCTTCTTTACCCTCTCAACTTTTCTCCTTAGTCGCTCTCCCAACAAGACATGATTCTGAAAAAAGAGAAGAAGAAAGGTCAATACTTAAGAAGAATGGACATAGAAATGACTTCAAGAATATAGAAATTAAGAAAGCTTACTGTTGTGTGGAAAGAGGCGGTGTGTCGGTTCAGCTTGTCCTTAGTGAGTTACCCACAAATCTCCAGATCTACAGGAGGCCACACTCCAACAAAAAGGATTGGGAATGTAGCCACTAGAACAGGGAGTCCGAAGACTCCATGGTGGTTGGGGAGTTCCGCAAGTCAAGGTCCCCTCATCGGAATGAGAGGCCAAGAAAAGATTCCTCAACATCTTTAAAGTTTCTGCGACCTCCTCGACGGTGCAGCCATTGAATTCTAACCACTACTTAGAGGTCACGGGGGCCTTCCCTTTCCCTGAAGAGGTCGAGGGAAGCCCTTTCTCCTGCTGAGTGGACTAGGAGGAAGGAGAAGAGGAGATCACAATCTTCGTAGGTCTCTCGAAGGCCTGCAAGGCTGCAGCCTCAGCATATCTCTTCATGGCGGTCCAAGTCCGACTCACCATTGCCACTTTCTTACTCTGGGTCTGGGGGATGGGGATCTTGAAAGATGACTCCCCAACAGCCGGAGTCACAGCTGATGAAGTAGATGAAGCACCAGCAGCATCGCCAGGGCTATTGGAAAGAGCTCGAAAGGACAGCGACCTTCCCTGCTAACCTTGTTGAGAGCGGGTAGAGAAGTTCAAAAACCATGTTGTCCTCATTGTTGCCAAAACAAGGAAAGAAAGAAATGTTAGCATGCACAAAAATTAAAGGAAACTTATTGAAAAATAAAAAATAAAGAAATTTCCTACCAATGAGCAAAATTCCCATAGTTCTCCTAAGAGTGCAGAGGTCTTGATCTGTTGGACTTCCCAATCCAGCAGAACAAAGGAAAGGTACTGGCTAGATTGGCTGGGTCGACCTGACCTTCTCAATGTCAGAATGGGCTAGGTAGACAAAGCAGACTCTATCCCTTTCTTGCCCGCTGGACAAAGTAGGGAGACCATTGTAGAAGGCTTTATTCAAATTCCAATTCGGGTAAGGCTCGGACCAGGCTAGATTAGCTAGAAGTTTGGCAAAAAGAAAAGAATCCTTTCAAGTGTTGTCGGAAGATTGGAAGGGATCTAGTAATTTATACCTATTATTGAATTGAGGGTACCCCAAACTGGTCTTGTTCGAGGCTGTAGAAATACCCACATTAAAGAAGCACCTAAAAAGGTCTAGAGAAACTAGAACTCCAAAAAGATGGCAGGTCAATATGAACCTAATGATGGCTCGCAAGGTTAGACAAGTGAAGGACTATATGTCCAACACAACAATTGTTGGGATGCTCGGACTCTCGAGCAACGGCTTGTTCATCTCTATTTAGGCCCCACTCCTCACAAATTTGAAAATTTTCTAAGGGACCTAAAATGGAAGAACGAGAGAATACCTCTATCTCAAAGGGGTGGTAGACTTTACTCCAAACACGGGGAGCCCTAGCTGTAATGGGAGGTAAATAATGCACCTCATTCTCAGGAATTACAAAAGGGAGAGATCTAGAAATCTCTCCCATACGGAGAGAAGGGGTGCAAGAAGAAATTGACTGGGTAGAGGAAGACGATTGGGCAAAGGACTCAGAAGACTTTTTTTCTTTTTCCAAGAAGATGAGAATTTTCCAAAAACAGTCAAGAGAAAAGAAAACTCACTCGTTTGTTCTTGAAAAACTGAGAGAAAAAGTGTTCTAACTTCTGAAGAATTCGCCGGACAGAAAAGAAAAGGAAGTTTAGAAAGGTAGCAGTTCGAGCAAATGTTGCAGAAGAGAGATTTTGTTCACAGGAGAAGAGTTTTGGTAAATCCTAAAATCTTCAAAAGCTTCTTAATTTATTTGTGAGAAGGAGTCTTTTAGGTTCCTGGAAAGGATCCGGTAATGCTGGAATCGAGGCAAATGCTAAAAACTGATGAGGCACGTCACCTCTGAAAATAGCCTTTACAGAAAACAGTGCGACCCATCTGAGGTCGAGACTTAAAGATGGTAATTTAGGCTCCACGGCCTTTGACATCGATGGGCCTAAAGTGGGGTACTGATGGGAGAAATGGGCATGACCTGAATGAACTGATCCAAACAAACCCAAGCCCCTACTTGAATGCCTGAAAGTCCGAATCACAAGTTGAAAGGAAAGGTGGATAGCAACCTCTTCCGACCGACCTCCCAAGTCACCAACCTTAAAATGAGCTTAGGAGAGGTCTCACCAGACCTCAACCTTCTACCTAGTGAGCTCCAATGTATCTCATACATCTTCCGTGCCACCATTAAATGTCTACGACTCTTAACACACTCTGTGAACCTATAATGACTCATGACGACCTTTAATAGGGGATAGTTGAGACCTTCGGCATTCACAAATAGGTCGAGAAGTTGGTTTAAAGGTCGTTAATGAGCTTGTAGCTCTCGACCAGAGATGTGAATGGCAAGGCATCCCAACTTTAGGAAGCTCCACTATTCTAAAAGGAATTGGCAGGATACAATATGATATCGCAATTATCCTAATTGCCACCTTTCACGTAAATGAATAGTCATGATCAACGAGATAACCTATTATTCGGTATATATTATCAAAACACACTGTTCATGGACAGATTGAGCTGATTTACTCAAAGATTACTCTCTCAGAATACTGACTTAGACATCAGAGTTATCCTTAGGGTGACAGCCCACTTCGATGATCTTATTTTCCCTTTCAGGTTGCAATTGCAGACGTCATCACAATTTGGGGTGACCTGGAGATCGTTCCAAGCTCCAACAATTACTATTTCTATTTTTCATTTGAATGTATTATTTCTTAAATTATTTAAAATTAAAGTAAAAGGTCTACATTATTAGATTAAAAATGAATCGTGTTAAACTTTTTTCCTTAAAATTTGTAAAAAAATTAAAATGATATATTTAATTTCATACAAAAGAGATTAAGATATCATAACATTTGAAATTTGTTTCACAATACAAGACACTTTTATATAATTAATAAGTATTTAATATAGGCCACCATAGCAAAATATAAGTTGTTTAAGGTTGGTTCATTTGTTTCACAATACAAGTTATTTTATTATTATCAATGCATCATTACGATATTTTTTTCATTTTTGCCTTTTCTTACTCTTCATTGGTTTTCTTATTCATTTATTAGGATGTCATGGGAGGAACGATGGGTCAGACTCACAAGTCAAGAGGAAAGGTGGGCAATGACCTCCTTACACCTACCTCCTAGGTAACTAACCTCCAAAGTGAGCTCAAGAGAGGTCTCACGGAATCCCCGAAATTCGACCCGATGAGCCCCAATCCGTCTCATACACCTTCCATGCCATGACAAAATGTGCGAGATTCCTAACACACTCTATGAGCTTATAATCACTCGTCGCGACCTCCCAAAAGAGATAGTCAAGACCTTTGATATCCATGGGCAGGTCGTGAAGTTGCTTTAAAGGTCGTTTGCTAGTTTGTAGCTCTCTACCAGAGACATGAATGGCAAGGTATCCCAACTCAAGGAAACTCCACAATTCTAGGAGCAATTGGCGGGAGATAATACGATCTCATAGTTATCCTAATTGCCAACTGTCAGGTAATTGAAGAGCCCTGATCAAAGAGGTAA
Source organism: Parsonsia alboflavescens (assembly GCA_028571225.1). NCBI lineage: Eukaryota > Viridiplantae > Streptophyta > Magnoliopsida > Gentianales > Apocynaceae > Parsonsia > Parsonsia alboflavescens. The sequence goes on from JAOXNR010000804.1 coordinate 6,615, forward strand.
CTTACTTAATTGGATATATATTATCAAATCACTCGTAGTTTACGGATAGGACACAATAGATTGAGCGAATTTACTCAAGATTATTCTCTCAGAATACTAACTGAGGCATCGAAGCTATTCCCCGAGTGACAACCTACTCCGGTGAACTAATCCTTTTCTTCTCGGGTTGCGACTACTGACGTAGAAAGGCTACTTCTGAGCTCCATCACTTCTAGCACTGTTTGTGGGAAGGACACTCTAAAGCCTAGCTTTCTTCAATATACATAAACCAATGTGCTTTCAGCCACCACACCATGGTAGACCTCCAGACAGAACTCAATTGCGCATTGGAAAGGGAGTGCTAGAAGGCCCAGCCCCAATGGAAGACAATAACAATAATCTAGGGCCAATTGATCAGCAAGAACAGTTGAGACAATCAAGGTTGGGGCCATCCCGAAGGATCCTGGTGAATCCTTTGCCCGAGCATGACAAGGGAGGGGTGGACAAAGGCACCCTGACCATACCAACAATGGCTAAAACCCCGAACCACAGAGATTAGGGGGAAGTCGGGTGTCCGTTCCAACTAACCTCTTAGAATGCATTGTTTCTGCCCTTGAAGGAATCTCGGGCAGAAGAGATCACATGTCAACAATACCCACTTTTGTATCATCTCAGACTAAGACACACTGGCCTCCAGATCAAGGGGGTTACACACAGCCTGATCAACCCCAACCTTCAAAAGCAAGAAATGACCTCCGACCCAATATGGAAGGTTGGGAGATGGGTCAAGCACAGGAAAGATCACAGGGCGGGCAAGTCCCACCTGTGGTCTGTCTCAGAGAAACCCTAAGTAATGGAATGGGTCATGACCTACAGGATAGACTCAACCGAGCTGCCATATCACGAGGTTAGAGACAAGAAACCAGTCCTGAAGAGGAAGGAAGCTCACTGAGAACTCCTCTTGGAGGAAGGATACCCCTTTGGCGAAGCCTAATTGAATGGATAGGTAGTGACACTCGAGGGGTAACCCTGAATCCACAAAGAAGAGTTGGCTCGCTCTCCCAACCAATCAAGAAAGCAATTGAAATCAAAAGATATAGAGCAGTGTGGACCTATCGGAGCCTTCATCATTTCTCCACATCATCAAGATTGCTCGAAAGCCACCAAGATTCAAAGCTCCACAAGGGCAAGCAAAATATGACAGCATAGGGGAACCTATGCAACACATAGATGAATACGTTTCCTACATGGACATGTTTGGGTACCCTGATCATGTCAAATGCAGAGCATTCCAGTCTACGCTGACTAAGAAGGCGCAATCTTGGTTCAAAGGAATTCCAGAGGTAAATATCTCAAGCTGGACTCAGCTGAATGAGCTATTTCTAAAGAACTGTCAGAGCAGCAAAAGGAGAGAAAAAGACATCAACGATTTATTTAATATTAAACAAAAGTTTGGTAAGAGCACCAGGAGCTACTACAATAGTTTTAACGATGAGGCAGTGGAAATTGAACAAAAGAACGATACTATCTACATCACTACCTTCAAGCAAGGATTGCAAGTGGCGTATGTAGCCCTCAGGCTGGCGAAAGAACCAATAAAGACCATCAAGGAGCTACAAACACTCCTTGAGAACTTAATAAAGGCTAAAGAAACGACAATCCAAAAGAAAATTCTTGGTTTTGCCTCAACCACTGAAATGAGAATAAAGGGTGTCCAAAAAGCAAACAGTTATCGAAAATAGACAGGAAGGATCCTCATTCTAAAGGAGGGTCTTCAGACAAGAAAAAGAAGACCATTCCAAACCTAGTAATAACTCCCTTGACCACCTCATGGGCAGCGATACTGTTGACACTACCACAAGGACCATGGTCACCTCATAGAAGACTACTTCAACCTCAAGTGACAAATTGAGAGGCAAGTCAGGGAGGGCCACTTACAAGAGTTCCTGGCTAGGAACACAAGTCCTGCAAATCCACCTCTAGCAACAGCACACAAATAGCGACCTTCGGAAGGAGAAAGAAGCCATTGAAAAGAGGTCAAAGATAGCTCGGGGAGAAGATTCAAAGTCCCTTACGGTGTCATTCTAGATTGGAGACTTCTTTGTATGCAAGATATTTGTAAACATCGGAAGTGCTATGAATGTCTTGTACATAAAGGCATTTGATCAAATAGAGATAGACAAGAGCTCGCTGATAAAGTAAGACACGACCTTGACCAAGTTCAATGGTAGCACGACCAATGCAGATGGGATTCTACACGTTCCAACTGCAGTCTACGTGGATGGCAGGGAGTTAGTAAAGTCATGAACTGGCTGGTCGTTGATGCACCCGAAACTTATAATGCAATTCTAGGAAGGAGAGGGGTCATGGACCTAAAGGCGAAAATCTCCTTACCGAGCTACTGCATGATGATCCAAGCTGGAGAAACCTAGGTCATACAAGAGGAAGCTTAAACCCTATTCTGAAGCTTACCCGATAACAGTATTAACCAATCTGCCAGTAAAACAAGCTCTAGCGAAACCCGAGCTATTACGTAAGACAATGAAGTAGACGCTTGAGCTCTAGGGATATCGAATTGAATTTGAGCCAAGGAAAGTTATCAAAGCTCCAGCTCTGAAGAGTTCCACTGGAACTCACAAGCACTTGTGAAATTAATATCTGGACCATGTACACAGATGGTTCCACAAAAAATGGAAAATTCGTGTGCGGGAATTGTACTGATCAGTTCGGAGGGAGTGAGATTCCCTTACTCTATGAGGTACAACTTCCCAATCTCGAATAATGAATCTGAATGTGAAGCTCTCTTAGCAGGTCTAAGACTCGTAAAAGCTTTAAAAGTGCAAAAATTGCACACCAAAACTAATTCACAAGTTATAGCTAGTCACGTCATTGGGGAATACAAAGCTAAAGAGGAGAACATGATTAAATATCTTAAACAAGTAAGATATATAACATCAAAACTTGAGTATTTCCTCATCAAGCAAATACATAGAGAGCAAACTTAGAAGCAGACACACAATCTAAAGTCTATCGAGAGATAGCATTGACAAAAGCGCAGCTATTGGTGGAATAGTTATACTCTCCCAGCATAAACCAAGTGATGGAGATCAAGGAGCATACATGGCATAGTTTAATTCATGCAAGATCTCATATGAAGATGCTTATGGAATAAAGGAGTTTATGTGCTAGAGCTTGTACTTCAAATACAAGGTTGGAAGCTAAACAATGAAGAAAGAGTTGTGGAGATTGAAGATGATATTGATAATGATTGGCAGTTCTTGTACAAAGATCAATATTTCAAGTGTAAGCATGGAAGTTTGAGGATGAAAATAGCAAGGTTGGCATTGAAGTTAGACCATGAAGAACAACTTGAAACAACTTGAAGTTCTTGGCAAGATTAAAGAAGTTATGCTTGAAGATGCAAGTTGAAGAATCTTGTAATGTATTCAAGTACGAAGACTTATATAGGGGATTAGAAGACATTTCAAGGTTGGAAATTGAATGAACAAGGCTGAAACTTTCAGCAAATGTGTTACGACTTTGCTAGACTTTACAACATTGTTTGAAGCACAATCGTCAATGGAGGCTGAACCATGGAAAGAGCTCAACATGTGAATGTTAGAAGACATCAAGGAGGAGTGATTAAGCAAGGAATCAACAGATTTGAAGCTTTGGAAGTGACGCTGCACGAGCTAGACATATTGGTGAAATCTGTTAGAAATTTTCTATTTTGATCCTCTGTTTTCACAGCCTTGTTATCTTGACTTTTATTGGACTTTTCCACTTATTGTTAGCTTCCATATTTATGTTCTAAGCTTACTTAAGAGGCCTAATTCCAGCCATAATTCAAGAATTCACATCATCTTTTGGTATCAGAGCTTAGGCTATTTATCAAGAGGTTTGCCTATCTTTATTTGGTTTCTTGTTTAAGTGTTTAGGTCTCATTTGTTTCATTGAAAATTTGAAATCTAGGTTTGTTTTTTTGTTTGTTCTTTTCATTAATCTTTGTTTCTTCTTGTGATCTTTGTGGAATTGTGTCCTAGATCTGAAAATCAAGGCCAATTCAATTTGTT
>JAOXNR010000805.1:0-10666 GCA_028571225.1 Parsonsia alboflavescens
TAGCCAATAGCAGGTTGCCAAGTGTATGACAACTTAATAGAAAGTTGTAGAACCACGGAAGTTCCAGAAGGTTCAACTTAGCGGCTAGTCAATAGTAGGTTGCCAAGTGTATGACAACTTTGTAGAAAGTTTTAGAACCATGGAAGTTCCAGAAGGTCCAACTTGGTGGCTAGCCAATAGTAGGTTGCCAAGTGTATGACAACTTTGTAGAAAGGTGTAGAATTATTACTATTCGTGGATTAGCCTAAACAACTTTGACTAATTATGTTTAGGTCCGAAATGAGATATTACCAATTAAGCGATATGTTTTGAATGTGTAATCCAATAGGTCATCGTAAAATTGGCATTTGACATAAACGACATCTAATGTCATATACAATAAGTGATGTTTAGCAACACATTATTGCAATCCAATTAACGAGAATGTCAGTGACATGACAAAACCTTCTGTGATAAAATACCATGTCTTAATCTCTTTGTCCAGGAAGTCATAATCGAACTTAAGTCATGGAAAGTGTCATACTCGAAAAGTTCAATATCTCAATTCTCAGCCCTGAATAGATTAACTAAATCGAATAAAATAAATATCTCATATCTATTTATTCGAGCATGGCCATGCATTTCATAATCTCACTTAACCAAGAATGCTAGACATCACTTTCTTGTTATATAAGAGGGACAAATCCTATCTTGATCATTCAACATTCCACAGCATAAATTAGGACATACTCAATACATGCCTTTATTGTTCACTCAGTTAAGAGTGATGTTTGACAATATCAAAGTATGCAATCTTTCATGTAGGAATCTATGATGACCTGAAGTCAAAAGATGAGACATAATTATTACAATGAAATCACCCATGACACTCATATAACAATCTATGAAGTGATTTCATGTGGGTCAATCTAGCACACGATACTCTACGTGTACCTATGTGATAATTTGATATCTCATATCCATGATGGCTGTCAGCAATCAACATATACTAGCTTCAGCGTGTTATTGATATCCTAATCTTAATAACACTTGACTGGGGGCATTTTAAGAAAACTATTAAAAGGACATTACATAATTTACTAAATAAAATGCAGATATTCAAGAAAACTATATAATGATATAAATAGCATCATGTTACAAAGTTATGCCAACTAAGTAAATCATCATATGGTCTGAGAGCATATCCAATAGATAGGGCTAATCACTTGTGGATAATTGAGCACAATTGTAGATTCACTTCATGAGCAACTAGAAATCACTACTAGTTTTAATGTCATTGGTTGGGTCCCTATATTGCAACCCCTAAAATTTACTATACCCTTCGTGCGAAAGAATTCTATGCAAACATGACTAATAAATCTGTTATTAATTTAGAGATCATTGACACCTTTGTTACGGGCACCCACATTCACCTCAATAGGGATTGTTTAGCTTAATTACTCCGTATTCCTAATTTAGGCCATTTCCTTACACATAACCATAAGGTTGTAGCAATAGATGATGATTTTAATTTCACAATAACATTCCATTCACTTAGCCTTAGCTACTCTATTGTTGGTAAGAATAGGCAACATGATGCCTTTCTTGTAAAACAATAAGATCGTGATGGATATCAGGGAGCCAAACAAGGTTGGATCAACTTGGATGCCATCATCGGAAGAATTCTTTGAAGATGATATTCATGGAAAAAAGGATGCTTGCAAAGACCTACATTTCAAGTATGAGAGATTATGGGAGATTCAAGTGATGACCTAAAAGAAGACTTGTTCTATGCAAGGAAACTCATATAAAAGACTTATATTTCAAATACAAGTATGTTGTTTCAAGGGTTAAGAAGACAATGATGACATGGTGCAAATCAAGGAAGAACAACTTGTTGTTGTTGAATGGAAGCTCAAGTATAAGGAAATGTATTTTAAGTTCAAGCAACGATATTGGAGTGAATAGGCTTGAAAAACACAAAATATTAATAAGGATTGAAAACACTCGAAAATGGCTCAAAAATGGTCAAAAACAATTGAGGATGGCTCAATGAGCAAAAGAACACCAAACACAAGCCAGACAGTGCTACAACATGCCATTCCAGAGAATAACCGGTGCTATGACCAGTTCAATTGACTGGCAACTATCAACTGAAGATTTTGGTCAAAAATTGAGATTATTTTGACTTTTCTTATTATTTAGCTTATTTCTTAATTGTATTTATGTATTTAAACCCCTGGCATGAATTTTTAGGTCATTTTAGGGCTTTGGAACTATATATACTTCTTATCTTTGTAATTTTGATAACACTTTTACAACCCATTTGATAATTTGAATTAATCAAACATGATTCTTTTTGAGTGTTCTTCATGTAACTCTTCTTAGGGTTCTTGGGTAACTACCCAAATTGCTTTTCAATTACTTTAGGTTAAGGTATTGAATAGTCTTCCAAATCAAGAAGTTGGTTGATGTTGATTTCCAACATTGGTCAATCTAATTAGTCTTGAATCTTAGGATACGTCCTACAACTTTCATAGGTGTGTTTTTGAGATTGTGAACCCTAAAACTTCATTTTTAAGAAAGCACATCATATTTTGGCATCAGAGTCAAGGTTTTCATCATAAGGTTTGCCTATCTTTTAGTTTCTTTCTTGTTTAGTGTTAAGATCATAATTGTTTCTTCAAAATGTTTTTGTGTTTTGTTCTTCTACATCTATCCTAGTTTCTTCTTGTGATCTTTTTGTTTGTGGGAATTAAGTCTATAGCTAAAAGCAAGGGCTAGTTCTATTTGTTTTGTGTTTCTTCTATCTCTACAAAAGAAAAATACAAAAAAAGAAAGAGCAAATGCAAGAGAAAAATAGAGGATTCAACAAATCAGGAAAAAAAGTATAAAGGAGTGAAAAATCATGGAGAATTTATTGATTTGAAGTTGATATATCTTGTGGTATTGAACAATTGTTGGGTAGAGATAGAATTACGAAGTTGATTTTTATGCCAATTTGAGATCAAGGGCTTTGAATTATTGAATTATGTATAAAAAATTGGGATCACATTCTTTGACTTCAAGGTGTTTGATAATAACACCTTTCATCTATTTCATTGGATTCCAAGTGTTTCATCAATTGCTTTGAGTTGATTGACCTCTCTCTTTTTAACTCTTATCTCTTTGGTTCTTGTTTGGAAATCTTTATTGATCAATTGATTAAGTTGCTTGGATCATTTGGTAATCTTTATTGATCAAGACTTTTGCATTGCTCTAGTGAGTTAATTAAGAACTTGAAAGAAGAGCTAGAGTGGAAAAAAGAAAAGGGGGTGAGTTTATTAGAGGGAGTAAAAGCCATTGATTGAGTGCTATACACTAGTGAAGGTGCGGATATTTACATATTCCGTTGTTTTTGTATGTTTTCTTTGTAGGTAAATCATGATAGGAGGAGCATCTTCCTCATCTCAAGCATCACATGTTGGTGGTAATGATATGAGCACTTTCATGGCTACTTGTTTGGAGAAAATGGAGGAAATAACAAGAAAGGTGAACAAAAGAGTTGAAAACTTTGAAAGATGGATAGATGAGCATCAACCTATCTCTTCTAGAGAGAATGAGCCATGTAGAGGAGTTGAAAGGAGAAATCCTTAAGGGAGTCAACATAGATGGAGATTTGAGTATAAAGAATATAACGATGAAGATTATTATGACAATAATAAGTGGCCAAGAGGAAATGGGAGAAAAGGAGACCATGCTAGATGTCATAGGTGCCATCATATGACTATTCCACCTTTCTATAGTTTGGATGATAAAAAATACTATATTGCTTGGGAAAGGAAATTAAAGCTTGTGCTTGATAGACATAACTACTTGGAAGAAGAGAAGATGAAATTGAATGTGGAGAGTCTTAAGGACTATGCTCTAACTTATTGGAATCAATTGCAATTGAGAACTAAGAGGGTAAATATTGATACTTGGGAGCCAACCACTTATATATGGGAAGACTTGAAAATTAGAATAAGGGAGAGATTTATGACAAGCCACCACTATGAAGATGAAAGGTTAAAAACTCTTTCTCAGGGCTTCAAGAGTGTAAATGAGTATCTCAATGAGTTGGAAAGTGCAATGAGGAGAGCTAACATAAGAGAGAGTGAAGAAGTTAAAATTGTGAAATTTTTCAATGGTTTGAATATAATGATTGGTGACAGAATTGAGAAATACCAGTATTCTTGTCTTGAGGAAATTGTGTACAAGGCAAATTGTATTGAAAGACGTTTGAAGAGAGAGAAGGCACCCTATAAAGAATCTAATGGGAGCTCAAGTCATATTATTTCTTCATCAACTAAAGTGCAAAGTGTTTGTTCAAAAGAAGTGGAACCTTGATGCTAGCTAGCCCTAGCTCGAAATGGGTTTTTTATGGGTTTAGGGCTTTTTATTTCCAATTAGGTTTGGGGTATATTTTAGGCTATAAATACCTCATTTTGTCTTAGTTACAAACAACTTTTAACATGTGATTTTTTTCTAACTTTTGTCATTAAACTGAAAATTCGTGTGTTTTCACAATATCCAATTCTTTTTCCTGTTTAGTCGTTTATTCATTCATGTTTATTCAATTAGTTGGTATCGGAGCACTAGGTTGCCTTCACCAATGGCTGAAAAGAATCGTGTTGGTCGTGGACGGCGTCGTGCTGGCAGGGGACGTGGAGTCGTTCCTAAGGAAGACGAACAACCTCGTCAATAAGACCTGCGAGAAAATGAAAATGAAGAACAGAGAAGGCTGATCCAAGACTTGGAGCGGCAATTGGCGCAGGCTAGGTTGGACGTTTAGACTAAGGAGGGGCGGAATCAGAGATTGAATCCGAAGATGAGGGGGAAGAAGTCAATCCGTTTAGACCAAGGGCGTAATTGAGCATAACGACCTGGCAGACAATCTTCCTTCCAGAATCTCGGCATGAAAATCGAGATTTCGGATTAGGCGAGCAGGTAGATCGAAAGATCATAAAAAAAAGAAAAAAAAGATCCAAAGTTTGAGTTTTTCGATATGGTTGTCATTGTACTGGTCCGACGGTACTGTTTCTCGATTACTGTTCACCGTTCACTGTTCATCTCAATTGCTGTTCATCCGAACTAAAAGTTGCGATTTTTCTTCAGATCCTATTATTAGTTTTTTTATATATATTTTATTTTTATTTATTTATTTTAATTAGAGTTCTTTTGGGACAAAAGTACAACTAGAAACATAGCTAGTGAGGTCGAGTCAGATTCGAGGGCGAATCTTTTCCAAGCAGTGGAGAATGATGCAGGCTGGCCCGAGCTCGGAATGGGCTTTTTATGGTTTTAGGGCTTTTTATTTCCAATGAGGTTTAGGATAGATTTTAGGTTATAAATACCTTGTTTTGTCTTAGTTGCAAACAGCTTTTACAGTGTGATTTTTTTCCAACTTCTGTCGTTAAATTGAAAACTTGTGTGTTTTCACAATATCCAGTTCTTTTTCCTGTTTAGCCGTTTATTTGTTCTTGTTTATTGCATCAAACCTACACTTAAGGAGCAAGAGATAAAGGTTAAACAAGGTGTTATGAGTGAAACACTAGCACACTTTTTTAGAGATGAATACCCCAAAATGTTTCAAGGATAATGAATATGGCCATGGAACTTCTTATTATCCAGCATGGGAGAAAATGATGCCCAAAAGGGAAGACACCTCAACTACTAATGAGGGGAAATTTGAAGTGGGTCTTCAAGAAATTATTGGAAATGAGCAAGTCACAGAGATTCCAAGTCAAGTAATTGAAGAAAATGAACATGTGACACTTGTTGATTAGGAACCTCAAAATGTATAAGTTAGACATGATGAAGAGGAAATAACATAAAAGATGGAAAAGCCCCATGAGAAGAAAAAAGAGTTTCCAAATGAGAAGAAAAAAAAGTCTTCAAGTGAAGAAGAGAGAAATGAGTGGAAAAATGATAGTGAGCTTGAAAAGAAAAATAATGTGAGATAAAAGAAAAGAGTGAAATTGAAAGAAAAGAAATGAGGTAAGAGAAAGAGAGCTCATTGGCAAAAGAAAGATGGTGCTTTGAAATTGTACGAAGATATTTTTATTCCTCCTTCTAACATTGATCATTCTTTTCCTAGTGTTTCCTTGTCTAGGGCAAGACTTTGAAGGCCCAATCAAGTTGAAGGAAGTCAAGCAAAACATGATAATGAGTGAGATGTTAATGTGGTACACTCTTATCTCTACACTTGGTGATAGATTTATGGAATTTGAGCATGAAAGTTTTTTTTTTATGGCTAAGTATGATTGTAGAAATGATTATCATTTTTATAAACAAGGTGCTATTGTGGAATTTCTTGAGCATAATGATTCCTTGTTAAGAGAAAGCAAGTTTTATACTTCTATGAGTCTTGTGAAAGTTTTTATGGATTCTTGAATTTGTGAAGGAGTCATGTGTGCAAGAATATGAATGTATATGGTTCTAGAAATGAGATTGGAGCATGTGGAAGGAAGTAATTGCATGTCTCTAAAAGCTTTTTATAATCTATTTTGATGTGTTCTTTTGTTGAAGTTTCTCAATCTATAGGCCCAACTCTCAATCAATCAAAATTGAAGCAAAGTTCCCAAGACCCATCAAGTTGTCCAAGCTTAGAATTAGATTGACCTCTTGTTAATGCAAACAAGCAACCAACCAATTGATTTGGAAGACAACTCAACACCAAATCCAAGTAATTGAAATGCCGTTTTTGAAGTCTCTCATGAACTCTAGAAGGGTTCATGACGAACTCTCACAAAGATCATGTTTGATCTTGCAAAGAAACTGAGGTTAATTGTTTGTCATGATAAAAGTTTTTTTTTTTTTAAATTACAAAGATAAAAACTACATATACCTCTAAAACCCTAAATAAAATGTAAAAATTCATTCATAGGGTTTGAAAACATAATAACAATTAATATAAATGTCAAATAGCAAGAGCAAACTAAGAAAACAACATAAAAATCAAAGTTGAGAAAGAGTAGAGGAAAGCTGTCCGACATTGACTCATGGGCTGGACATGTCACCAGACAGCTTCTGTCTCGGTACAGTGATGGTCATCCAGTGCCAGAAAAAGGGTTGGACTGGATACCTTCTTGCTCGTTTTTCTTACTTTCTTAACCCTTCTTTGATATAATCTTCTTGGATCGAAATGAGTTGATTGTGGTTGTATCAGGATAGATTTCACAAGCCTTCTTCATCCTTTCTTCAAGCCTAAACTTGAAGTATAAACCTTTTTACTTTGGCTTCCTTTCTTCCATCTTAGTTTCTCTTGTCATGGCATCATCAAAAATTGTTCTTCTTTGATTTGCTTCAATTTCAATGTCCTCAAGACCTTCTTAATACTTGTGTTTGAAATACAAGTTCTTGTACATAATCTTCAAATCATCATTTGGTTCATTCATAGCAAAGTCATGACTTGAAAGCTTCCATAATCTCTCAAACTTGAAATGAAGGTCTTTATAAGTAACTTTTCTTCTATGAATCTCGTCTTCATTGAACTAATCCATAAATGTCTTCCTTGATGATTCCATTAATGGTATGATTGATCCTTGATATCCATCATATGCTAGATAATAAGCTTGTTAGGGAATCATTTGTGAAGGAGCATGCTTGTGATTATGTGCTAATGTTTTCTAAACAAGTTGGTTATGTTGAATTCTTTGAGCATGTTGATTCTTGGCTAGTAGGAGATACTTCGTTTATACTTATAAATTCTATATATGACTTGTTGTCCATTGATTTTTATGGAAACAGCTTAGAAATATATTCTTATGATTTGAATTGCTTGAATTGAATGAATTATCACCTCTTTGAATTATATATAAATAGACTTTCAAAGTTTGTCTTGGATGATCAACTATTGTGGATCTTTGATGTTACAATTTCTGAGAGCAACTCATGTCTTTGTGGTCTAATGTGCATACTCATTGTTGATTCTAAGTTCTTATTTATCTTGTTTGAGAAGTACTTCATTGTGATTCATATGAGGAAAAAGTCTATGCTTATTGATGATAGTTGCTTATTGGATATTTATGGAGAAGCATGTCATGTTGAGAAGTAGACCTTTAGAGCAAGTGTGAAACTTTATGAATATGATAGCAACATGAATGTTAGGATTCTATATTTTCTAGTAATTTTTAGCAGGCAATTTGAAGCTTATGATTCCCATGATTATTTTCCTAGAATTGGAACTTTATGTGCTCTTGACTATTGTTTGAATGATGTGTGACATGACTTGTTGAGTCTTGAGAGCCATGAAATGGATTTTGTGAGATATATTAGCTCTAGAACCTTGAATGTCTTGTTTAAAAAGTATGTCTTAGAACTATATATGAAAAAGAGGCCTATGATGATTGGAGTAAACTTTTTGATATCTTCTAAAGAGGTGATTTATGATGAGGGGTTGATCTTTAATGAAGTTAATAAACTTTGTGTTGATAAAGTCAATATGTTTGTTATGTGTTTAATTGGGCTTAAATACCCATGTGGCCATTGAACTTGTCACTAGTTTCAGTTTGACCATCAAACTATAAAAGCACTCAATTTAGCCATTATCCTTTATGTTTTTGCACAATTTAACGACTCTATGGTGTTCTAATTGAATAACAGTTAGAAATGTAATCAATCTTCATTAATAATATCATATGACTTGTCATGTCACTAAAATTTTCCTTATTAGCTCAACCAAATGTAAAATTTTACTATATATCGTTCAAATTATGTATTAATCAATAAATAAATAAAAGAAGAAATTGAAAAAATAACAAATTGTTTTAGCCTACATGAAAAATTCTAGTGACATTGAAAGACACTTGATATTTTCATTGAAGATTGATTACATTAGTGATTATTATTCAATCCGATCAAGGAGAAAACAAGCATTGGTCGGATCAACTTGGAGGCCATCAAAGGAAGAATATTTGGAAGATGATATTCATGGAAGAAAGGATGCTTACAAAGATCTACATCTCAAGTATAAGAGATTATGGGAGCTTTCAAGTGATGACCTAAAAGAAGACTTGTTCTATGTAAGGAAATTCATATACAAAGACTTGTATTTCAAATGGAAGTATGTTGTTTCAAGGGTTAAGAAGACAATGATGACATTGGTGAAAATCAAGAAAGAACAACTTGTTGTTGTTGAATGGAAGCTCAGGTATAAGGATATGTTCTTCAAGTTTAAGTATGGATATTGGAGTGAATAAGGTTTGGAAAACACAAAATATCAATGAGGATTGAAAAAAATCGAAAATGGTTGAAATTAGTTGAGGATGGCTTGATGAACAAAGTAGCTGGTGCCCTGAGCACACCAGAGGATGAGCCTGACAACGGCACACCATGCCATTCCAGAGAATAACCAGTCCTATGACCAATTCAATTGACTGGCGCACAACTAAAGATTTGGCTAAACAATTGATTTTTTTTTCTTTTACTTTTCTTGTTATTTAGCTTATTTCTTAAGGGTATTTATGTATTTAAACCCTTGACATGAATTTTTAGGTCATTTTAAGGCTTTGAAACTATATATCACTACCAGAAACAATGTTATACACGACAAGGATTTTTAAGGCGAGCACGGGCCATCACAAATGACCATCTTATATCACGGTCGTTGTATATATACTTTTATATGATTTACAGAAACCCATCATATATGTGGTAGGTTTTATATGACTGGCTGTAGTATATAACTATGTATATGCGATGGCTCGTTACATATAATACAACTTAAGTTGCAGTCCTCAAGCCACCGTATATGCTAAAACCATATACGATAGCCAGTAATAAATAACATATATAGTGTAGGTTTGACCTATTTAATGCATTATATACGATGGGTCATCATATATATAAGTCATTTTTAAAAAAATATGAATTGTTTTTTTAAAATTATTTTTATTTGATTTTAAAATCAAGTTACATATCATTGTATTATTATTCACAAAAAAGTATTTTTCTGATAGTGAAAACCAAGACTTGATCTCACAACCTAAATTTTTTAATATATATTTTTTGTTTTTTTTTAAAGAAAATTCTATATTTTTTTTTAAAAAGAAAAAATTATCTAAACAGATTTGATCAATGTTAAGAGTAAGATTTGAATCTTTTTCCTTTCTATTAAACTTAAACTCTTAAACCAACTCAAAGCTACCTTTGGGTTTAAAATGTATATGAAGAATTTATCAGCACCAATATGATCAATCTCTTCAAATATAATTTCACCATCATACGTTAATAATTGAAAACTTTTGAGCTTTTATGTAAAAATTTATATTTTTAGTATATTTAGTTATTTTTATATTATATTAATACATCTATTTTCCTTTATAATTTAAAATGTTAAAAAATTAAAATTTTCTGGCAACGCTATAACTCTTTATATATATATATATATATATATTATTAGATAGCATAATATTAACATTGATATTTTTTCAAACAATCTAATTTATAACTTTAAATTTCCTTCCATTTTTGTAATATACCTTTTCACAAAATTGAACTTGAATCGCATAAACTACAACGATAATACTTAACAAACTTGCCAAGGATTTTATTTTATTTTTTTTGTATTCATTATTTTCATTTTATGTGTACATATCAATATTTTACAATAAAAATTGCACTCTCTACCTGATATTGTTATATGAAACTAAGAGCATGTTTGGTT
>JAOXNR010000806.1:0-10665 GCA_028571225.1 Parsonsia alboflavescens
ATTTCTGAGGGAATGATATCAGTGAGAAACCAGATTAGTGGAGAATCAGTGTTGGATGTAGCGGAACATTACTTCAACGTGTGGGCAGAACGTTCCATGGTGCAAGTTGAAGTAGTTGAGGATAGATGGACAATGAAAAGGCTCGAATGTCACCTTCTGGACCTAATGAGAGATTTATGCTTGGAAAAGGCAAAAGAAGATAATTTTTTCTTGTTCATCAACTCTCGAAATGGTTTTGATGATCAAGTAAATAAGTCGTCTTCTTAAACCCAACAAATTCACAGACTTGTCATTCAATTTGAAGAGGAGGATGTTCATAAATATGTCCTTCCTCAAAGGAGAATAACTGAGCATCTAAGGTCACTCAAACTATTGCATGGTGGTTACAGGGGGCTTGTGCCGTGGAATATAAGATCCCAATTAAATTGGTTCAAAATGCTTAAGGTCTTGGAAATCAAAGGTTTATCCCCTCTTTATAACGACAATGAATATAAATCAATCTGAATTAATGCTTTGGATTATCTCGACTTATCAAATGGATTAGGTAATCTTATTCACTTAAGGTTCCTGTGTTTGAGTGGATCTTTATTCCAGGTTTTGCCATCATCATTGGTTAATCTAAAACAGTTACACATCCTTCAATTACAAAATGCTGATCTACGTTGGGTACCATATATTCTCTGGAGGATGACACAACTTATGTGCTTGTACTTGCCATGGATTCGAAAACCTAAGTTTATGTTGCGATTGGATGGATTGAAAAATCTAGAAATTTTAATAGGGTTTAATAGTAGGTTTTGTTCTTCAGAGGATTTGGTGAAGCTCACTAATCTTCGGCAGTTAAAAGCTACACTTTATAATGTTGAATATGATGATATCATGGAGATTCTCATGTTTATATCAAAATCGAAAAGTTTACTGAAGTTGGATCTGATAGTAGAAGATTCATTGATCACCGGTGAGAATAAGTCTGCATTCATTACCCAGTTGTTCTCTTCCAGGAAAATTGTAAAATTGCATATTAGCAAATGTAGAATTGGCAAGCTCCCAAAGTACGAGCCTGGTTTGGCTTTGGATCTGATTCATCTGGATTTGATTAATTTAGAGATATTGGATGATCCAATGGAAACACTCGAAAGGCTTCCGAATTTGAAATATCTTTCCCTATGTCCAAATAGCTTCGTGGGGAATAACATGCAGTGTGGTGCATCTGGCTTCCCGCAACTCAGAGAACTAGAGTTTGTTGGCTTACCCAACTTTGAGAGATGGATCGTTGAAGAAGGATCCATTCCCAATCTTTCACGTATCCATATTCGGTATTGCGAGAAGTTAGAAATGCTCCCCGATGGATTGAGATCTGTTACAACTCGCCAAGAGTTCGAAACATATGGAATGCCGGAGGAATTTAAGAGAAGGCTTCAGGTGATAAAGGAGAGGATTTGTACAAAATTCAACATGTGCAAATAATGAATGTAGCATTTCGTAAATTGATTGTTCCAAGTGTTTGACGGAGTCTCCTGATGTAGCATCTCCAGATTCCTCCCTCGTCAAACAGCCCTTTTGGCTTTTACTTGTCTCTTTTGCAGATTGAGTGGTGGTGATGCTACGTGTCTTTCTGTGCCCTCTACTTTTCTACAACTTACTACCTGCACCCATTTACAGCAGATTATTATTTCCATTCCGCAACCTCCACTTCGGTTCATTTACTATTAATGTTTTGGTAAATGGAAATTTGCATGGTAACTGGGGGCTAAAAACTTTTGCTGTTCATTTCGTGGGAATTCTTTTTTTTCTTTCCTCCTTCCTTGTCGATAATTTTGGTGCTTCTCCAATTGTAGGAACTGTAAATTTTGTAGAATAATCGGTTCCTTTATTTTCGTATATCACTGTGGAAAGGAAAAGCCTTGCTTCACAAGTAATACGTCCCTCCTTCTTTGTACTGCCAATCAAGGGAATTACCTGATTCTAGATTTCGGTGCTTGTTGCCGGTAGAAGTTATTTCCGGCTTAATAGAATTTAATCCGTTGTGATGGATTATGTTAATCAGATGGACTTTACTATGTTAAAAGGGAATTATTTTCCTTCGATTCTAGATTTCTAGAAATAGAATTCTCCCTTTTTAATTTACACTAACATACAAATAATTCTTTTATTATTATTGTTGATTATGGTTTCTTTATATTTGTAGTCTTTCTTTTTAGCTTACATGAATTTTGTCATTATGGAACAAATTCTCGAGAGGTACAACACAAATCCGCTAATTAATTAATTAAAAAAAATAATGAATTAAATATTTTACTGTATGTAATTTGCATGCTTGTCTATATTTAATTCATTAGTGATTGGGCTTGCTTAATTTTTTGGCTGCCAAAATTATTATTATTATTATTATTATTATTTTTCAAGTCTTCGAGTAATTCAATATGACAAAATAAAGTTAAAAAAGATTTAACATTACATTTAATTATGTTATTATTGTTCCTGAAAAATTGACAAATCAAGGAGAATTTTTGGGCTTTTTATTCACTATGATAAAAAAGGTTTTTTTTCTTTTTAATTTTTTTATTAAAACTCGTATAATACCCATGCGATGCACAAGAAAGTGAGAAAAGTAATTCAACGGGTTACTTATCACCCATCCAAATTAATATATTTTTAAAATAAAAATTCAAAAAAATCAAAACATATTCTTTTTTAATTTTTATGTATTATTAATAATTATTTTTTCAAAATTAAAATTGATGGGTGAAATGGGTATGACCCGAACAAATCAACGTAAACAGGCAAGACCCGGACAACAGTCAACCCAACTGGGCCAGAGGCCCCATACCTTCAATACTTGAAAGTCAAACTCACAGAGTTAAAAGGGACACGTGGGTAGCGATCAGCTACTACCGACCTCTCAGGTCATCGACCTAATAAATGGGTTTGAGCAAAGGTCTTGCCAGACCTCGACCTCTGACATGGCAAGCTCTGATCTGATTCATAAATCATTCATGCCACGACCAACAATGAGCCACTCCTAATCACTCCCAAGAGCCAAAGATCACTTGGAGTGACCTCACCAGAAGAGATGTTCGAGACTCTTAGCATCCATGGGGAGGTTGCGAAAGTTGGTCTGAAGGTTGGTTAGCGAGCTCCTAGCTCTCAACAGAGACATGAATGGCAAGATCTCTAGTCCCAGGGAAACTCCATGATTCTAGGAGCAATTGGCGGGATTCGATAGAATCCCATAGTTATCCAAATTGCTGTTACGTAATGCAGAGCCCAATATGGGAGGTAACACTGTTTCTCTTTCTACTTAATCAAAAACACACAATCAGTCTACAGACTAACGAACTAAGTCATTCTGAACTAAGCCACTCTTGACCTGGGCTGAACAGGATAGTTTTCTGAGAACAGTCTTTACCCTTGATTATCTCTCGGAATACTAAATTAGGCATCGGAGATCTTCCCTGGGCGACAGTCCACTTTGGTGACCGTTTCCTTCATTTCTTAGATTGCTGACAGCAGAGCTTCATCAGGATCTGTAGGGTGACCTGGTGTTCACTTTTAAGCCTCATCACTTTTGGCACCGTCTATGGGAAGATCAAAAACAAAAAAGCCTCGCTTTCTTTCCCATTCCCAAAACAAATAAATAGTTCTGATGACTCAGTCTCAACCGTCATGTGTTCAGCCACCACGCCAAGGCCGACCACAGAGCAGAACACAACTATGCACCGGTGAAGTGGTGCCCGAAGTGCCGCCTCTAGTGCAAGCCACAAATAACGATAATCTTGACCTTGTCACTCAGTTGGATCAACAGTGGCCAACACGATCTGGTCTATCTCGGAGGGCCCCCACCAGCTTCCCGCCTATACTGGAGCAGTGACACCCTGATTCCACTGCCAATGGCAATAATTATGGGTAGCCCAGGCCTCAGAGATTTGGGCCGGAGAGGCCGGGGCAGGGACATCCTGATCCCATAACCAATGACAAAAATTCCAGGCCGCCTAGGCCACAAAGATTTGGGAGAACTCAGATATCGATGCCGGTAGACCTTATGGAGCGAATGGTGGTAGCCCTAGAAAGGGTATCCAACAGATGAGACTATATGTCCACTGGACGCACTCCAGAGCCTTCCCGAAGAAATTCACAACCCCGAGGCCAGGCGGAACGGGCACAGTCTTCGCCTTCAGAAACAAGGAATGACTCCCAACCTCAAGAAGCAGGTCGGGAAATAGGTTGAGAGCAAGAAAGGCCATGGAGGGGAGCAACCCGGCTTGTGACCGACCTCAGAGAAACCTTGAACCACGAAAAGGGTTATGACCTAAGAGACAGGCTTAACTTAGTAGCCATGTCACAAAGTCAAGGACCGAATGCCATCCCTAAAAAGTAGAGGAGCTCGCTATGAACTCCTCTTGGAGTAAGGATGCCTCCTCAACATAGCCTGATCGAAATGACGGGCAATAAAGCTTGAGAGGTAGCCCCCAATCCACTAAGGAGAGCAATAGAGCAATGTGGATCTTACCAAGCCTTCGCCATTTGTCGACGGCATCTGCACTGCTCGGATGCCAACAAGATTCAAACCCCCACATCTGGAAGCGAAATAAGATGGTACAGGATAACCTCATCAGCACATTGATGAGTATGTCTTCTACATGGAGATATTGGAGTACCCTGACTACGTCAAATGCAGAGCCTTCCGATCAACACTGACCAAAAAGGCCCAGTCCTAGTTCAAGGGCATCCCAGAAGTGAGCATCTCAAGCTGGACACAACTGAAAGAGCTATTTCTGAAAACTTATCAGAGCAGCACGAGGTGTGAAAAAGACATCAACAACCTTTTCACCATCAAACAAAAGGTTGGAGAAAGCACCCGAAGCTACTACGGTCGGTTCAACAATGGGGCGGTCAAGATTGAGCAGAAACATGATGCCATCTACATCACTACCTTCAAACAAGGTTTGCAAGAGGGCTACGTAGCCCTCAGGCTGGACGAGGAGCTAGTAAAAACCATCAAGAAGTTGCAGACGCTTCTAGGAAAATTGATCAAAGTTAAGGAAACAGCAGTCCTGAAGAAGATTCCTGGCTTTGCCTCAGCCACAGAAAGAGACAACAAAGGGCGACCAAAGAGCCCTTAAGCCTCAAAAAGGGACAGGAAGGACCTCCACTCAAAGGAGGGACTTTTGACAAGAAAAGGAAAACCATCCCCGACCTCGTGACCACTCCACTGAAGGCCTCATGAGCCGAGATCATGGTGGTCATGGAGAAAAGAGGTCTCCTGAAGCCTCCAAGACCCCTCAAGAGTCCAATGGTCGAGAGAGATTTGGCCAAATTCTGCCACTATCACAAGGATCAAGGCTATCTCACAGAGGATTGTTTCAATCTCAAATGTGAGATCGAAAGATTGGTGAAAGAAGGTCACCTACTAGAGATGCTGGCAAGGAACGCAGGCCCTGCTGATCCACCTCCAGCAGCCCCTCAAAATCAACCACTTCCTGTACATGAGACAAATGCCATCGAGAGGAGGTCAAAGTGAGCTCAATGGGGAGACTCAACCCCCTTCATAGTGCCCCTCCAGATCGGAGACTCCCTTGTGAGGAAAATACTGGGAGTGTTGTGAATGTCCTATACCGCAAGGCATTCGACTAGATGGGGATCGACAAGAGCCTATTGATAAGGTCAGGCACTACTCTGACCAGCTCCAATGATAGCATAACCTACACTGATGGGATCCTGCGAGTCCCAACCACAGTCCGTGTGAACGACAGAGAGGTCACCAAGGCTATGGACAATGCCATCCTGGGCAGAAGAGGGGTCATGGACCTAAGAGCAGAAATCTCCTTGCTCAATTGCAGCATGAAAATCTCGGTCGGAGGCACCTGGATTATCCTCGAAGGAGATATACAGATGGCTATCTAATGTTAGCTTGCTGAGGGTAACGAGGAGAGCTTGGCCAAGCTCAAGCAGGAGGAATGCATCGATCGCCCCAAAGAAGATGACAACCTCCGGATTCAAGCATCCGGTAGAGGAATGTTCCTCAACCCAGAATTCCCTAAGAAAGGGATCAAAATTGGAGAGCTTCTACCTCCAAAGATCAAAGGGAAGCTTGTAGATTCCTTTCAAGAGTATCTAAAGGTCTTCGCCTAGAAACCCAGCGACCTCATAGGAGTCGACTGAAAAGTTGCTAAAAGCAAGGTCGGACTCAAACCAGGGGTCAAGCCGGTGAAACAAAGGAAAAGGACCTTCACCCCCGAGCAAAACCTGGTCATAGCTCGTGAAGTCCAAGCTCTTCTCGACGCAAGAATTCTGAAAGAGGTGTTGTACCTAAAGTGGCTAGCCAACACAGTTGTTGTCCCAAAGAAAGAAAGGACGTGGAGGATGTGTGTGGACTTCACCACACTCAACAAATTTTGCCAAAAAGACTCCTATCCACTTCCTAGTATAGACCAGATGGTAGATTCTACAGTCGAGTATCAATGGCTATGCTTCCTGGATGCCTACAAAGGGTATCAAGACCTCGTTCATCACAGAGGTCGGGACCTACTGCTACAACAAAATGCCATTGGGCCTAAAGAACGCAGGAGCAGAGTTCCAGCGAGCTATGCATAAGGTGTTCAAAAACCAGCTTGGGAGGAACATGGAGGTCTATGTAGATGACATCATGATCAAGCCTAGGACCTCAGAAAACTTTATCAAGGACATCAGGGAAACTTTCTAGACCTTGAAAACTGTCCACCTGAAGCTCAATCTAGAGAAATGCACCTTCGGAGTCTCAGTAGGAAAATTCCTTGGCTTCATGATCTCGGAAAGAGGCATTGATGCCAACTTAGACAAGATCAAGGCCCTGCTGGATATGGAGCCTCCCAGAAACCTCAAGGAGGTCCAGAGTCTAGCAGGTTCGATGGTAGAACTAGGACGTTTCATCAGCAAAATGGCCGACAAAGGGGAAAAATTCTATGACGCCACAAAAAAACCGAAGGACTTTTAGTGGACCGAGGACTGTCAAGCAGCGTTCATCAAGCTGAAAGACTGCTGGGGAAAACCTTCTCAACTCATATCTCCTAGGTTAAGGGAAGAAATCCACATGTATATGACTGCAACCGAGAAGGCAGTCAGCTCAGCGCTGTTAGTAGAAAGGTCAGGTCAGCAATTTCCTATCTACTATGTAATTCGATTGCTCAGAGGTCTAGAAACTAGAGATTCAGACCTTGAAAAGTTTTTGTATCTCATTATTGTTACCTCGAGTAAATTGAAGCCATATTTTGAGGCTTACCCAATAGGAGTGTTAACGAATTTGCCACTGAAACAAGCTCTAGCCAAACCCGAGCTATTAGGCAGGACAATGAAGTGGTCTCTCAAGCTCTCAAGATATCAAATCCAATTTGAGCCAAGGAAAGCAATAAAAGCTCAAGCTCTCGCAGACTTCATAGAGGAATGCACAAGAGCTCCATTGGAATTCACAAGTGCCTGTGAAAATAATGTTTGGACAATGTATACAGACGGTTCAATGGAAAAAGAAAATTCAGGTGCAGGAATAGTACTGATCAACCTTGAGGGATTGAGAATCCCTTACTCTGTGAAGTACAACTTCCCAGCCTCAAATAATGAATTCGAATAAGAAGCTTTTTTAGCAAGTCTAAGACTTATAAGAGCTCTCAAAGTGCAGAAATTGCATGTCAAAACAGATTCGCAGGTCATAGCCAGCCAAGTCGTTGGAGAATACGAAGCCAGAGAAGACAACATGGTCAAATATATCAAACAAGTAAGGGATATCACCTCCAAGCTTGAGCATTTTCTTGTTGAGCAGATATCTAGAGACCAAAATGCAGAGGCAGATGCACTATCCAAACTCTATCGAGATATAGCCGGGACTAATGCAAAGCTATTGGTGGAAAAGTTATACTCGCCAAGCATAAACCAAGACGAGAACATGGTGATAGAGGATTAGGCAGACTGGAGATATCTAATCTATAGATTCCTCAAGCATGGCGACCTCCCGTAGGACCAAAAAGAAGCTCGCCAAGTGCAAAAATGGTCACCTCGCTATGTCCTAATAGGAGATGACGAAGTATACAGGAGGTCCTATACTTGGCCATTACTCAAATGTCTAAGTCAAGGAGATTGACAATATATCATTGAAGAGGTACACAGTTGAATATGTGGATCACCCATAGGAGCAAAGACTGTCGCCAAGAAAATACTAAGAACTCAGACATTGAGAAGAACATATAGAAATGCACAAGCTGCTAGTTGCATGGGAACAAATCACATGTGCCCCCGACAAGGTATCAATCTATCAGTGCATCGATACCTTTTGATATTTGGGGCATTGATATTCTAGGACCCTTCCTGAAAGGAGTGGGGGGTCTTTAGTTCCTGATCATTGCCGTGGAGTACTTCACCAGCTGGGTTGAAGCAGAACCAATGGCAACCATCTCATCACCGAAAGTCCAGTCTTTTGTTTGGAGAAACATTGTGTGCAGATTCGGGATCCCCCAAGCTCTACTATCAAACAATGGAAGGCAGTTCATTGGTGACCCATTCAAAACATTCTACAAGAATTTGAACATTGAACAAAGATTGACCTCTGTAGCTCATCCTCAAGCTAATGGGCTCATTGAGATCACGAATAGAACCATTATGGAAGGACTCAAGAAAAGACTCACCGAGCTCGAGAAAAAAGGTTGCAAAACTACTTGGAAAGATGAAATTCCAAGCATTCTATGGGCATACAGAACAACGCCTAGAAAAGCAATTTGAGAAACGCCATTCAACTTATGCTTCGGTGCAGAGGCAGTGATGTCGGTCGAGGATGAAGTCTTTAAGGCTAATTGAATATAATTCAGTCTTAAACGAGGGGGATAGAAGGGCGGACCTCGACCTCCCTGAAAAGGTCAGAAACAAAGTAATGGAAGCAAAAAGAACCTACAAAAGGTAGGTGACAATTTTTTTCAACAAAATTGTGAAAACAAGACATTTCACAGTTGGAGAAATGGTCCTCAAAAGGTTAAATGTTGGCAAACAAGGTCAATTGACCAAGCTGCAAGAAAGCTTGGAAGGACCTTACATTGTCCAAGAAGTCCACAAAGGAGGGAGCTATAAGCTAGCTAATCTCAATGGAAGACAATTCCTGAGACCTTGGAACATTTGTCACTTAAAGAAGTTCTATGCCTAAAACGGACTAAGACATTGCGAACCTCGAGAAGCTGGTTAAAAGACTTTGCCAAGCATCATGGCGACCTCAACAACTCAATGGCAACCTTAACAACCCAATTTGAGCAAGGCACAAATTAAAGCTAAGTGTTTGAAGCTTATGTGTATATTATGCCTATGTTGTTTGCTTTGGTGCCAAAACAGTTCAAGTACATTATGCAATCATTGAAAGACTTCAAATGTAAAGGCAAATCATTGATAGAAGAAATGAAGTTGTTATATATAAACAAGAGACAGAAGCCACAAACAGGCCTCTGTGAAATATTCAGTATGCATGCGGAAATTATAAAATGTTTGGCGCATAAAAATCCTACTTTATTACAAAATTCCCCCAGTTGACTAGGAAGACGAGCAGGATGTTGAGCTCGAGACTTCTATTGGTGAGCTTGGAGCAGGGCTTCTGAGCATCTCAGCCATCTTAGCTCTTTGTTGAGATGCAGCCCGGGTCCTATGAGCCATGGCTGGTCCTCCACTAGCTTGCCATGGGCAGCTCGAGTCCTACGCCCTCCCCAGCTTGAAGGTCGAGCAGGGACTTCAGCAGGGACCTCAATGGCTGGAGTCAGAGCAAATCCCACAGAAGAAGAAACAGTAGGAAGACCTCGGCTCTAGGCCCATCAAGATTGGGGTTGTAAATGAGACGAGACTATTCGGGAACGGTTTGAGCTCGGATCGGTAAAAGTTCAAATTCGGCTCATCTTAAACGGGCTCAGGCTTGGCTCGATTATTAAAGGAGTCGAGTCGAATCCATATGTATTCGTTTATTTAGGCTCGTGAGCCTAAAAATGCTTTTAATGTATATAATAATCATATATTTATTATATAATTTTTCTCTTTTTTCTTTTTCTCCTTAAATAAAACAGAGTCTTCTCCATCAGCCTTTGTACTTGGATCAACATATGTTGTCTTTGGAGTTCTTCTTATAGCCATTTGGCCCATTACCATGCTATTCTCACTAAGGCTATTACACCTTTCCGTCTAACTTTTTCCCTCATTTTTTCAATACAATTGGGATTCAACTCTCTAGTTTCCTTCTTCCTTAATTCCCAGAAATTCACTCCTTACATAATCGACTTTGTAGTCCTTCTCACCATCTCTTCTGCAGCTCCAAGATCCCATATCATGACTGACTCCAATTCCGACGACCTCACAATTACCCAAAACAGGATTAAGGTTCGTACTTAACTCAATAATTAGAAGGCTAAAGAATACAAAAGGTCAAAACGGGCTCCCGACATTCCTCTTGATTTCCATGAGAAATGATGGAAATTGTTTAGTTAAGGAAGAAATCTCTTCCGGAGCAATTACAATCTGTATAAAGTGTAAGCTATATGACCAGATAGAAAGAAAAAATACTACTACCAACATGTTCTTGTTGAACCGAGGAAGGATATAATGTGAGAATAGAGGACAGATATATAAAGCTTTTTATTATTGAACTTTTTACAAAACAACTGACACAAAGGTTGC
>JAOXNR010000807.1:0-10663 GCA_028571225.1 Parsonsia alboflavescens
TCTTTTTGTTGGGCAATGATATCATCAACTGTCTGCTTTTGTTGGACATTTTTCTGGTTCAAAGCAGATGTACTTTCGGCTACTACAATGTCACTTTTTTCAGACTTTTTATGACCAGAAACAACTTCAGCCTCAGGTCCAGATCGTTTATTATCTTGTGGAAAATGAATGTTTAGCGGAGGCAATCTAATAGATATGTCTTGGTCACCGGGTTTCCTTCCCTTAAGATCGATAATAACCAAGGTTTTCTTTAGAGCCTTCTTGCTCAGCTTGTAATGCCAAAGCCAGTTAGGACACTGTCTTCTCAAACACCGGCTTTTGACAATAGATTCCATCTCCAGCTGTTTTACTTCTTCTATACTTTGTCCTACATCTGTCAACCAATTGCCAGCAGTAATTTTAATTTGATCACCATTTCTTATGGCTGCATTCACAGACTGCTGCACATCATATCTCATATCATCCAATTTATCAGTTTCTTCCACCAGAATTTTGATATTTCCTTGGTACTCAGAAAGGTAACTTATTTGATGGCGAACTGGATCCATGAAGCACTGACCAAACTTTGCAACTATAGCAACAATTGCTGCTTCCATGGCTAGCTAGCTTTCTTTTGAATCTGTTTAATGTAAAATATAATAATAAAAGGTGTTACTAACAATAAGAATTAAAATTTTTCATTTTTTTCTGAGAGAAAGGAATTACATTTAACAAATAGAAAATTGAGTAATGGAAACAAGTGTTTAAAACATTATTCTTCTTGATAAACAAAACCAACTTATGCCCAAGATCTAGGATTGACTTCTGAAATGTCTTTCTCTTACGTTGTCAAGTTAGCTAAATTAATTCAACATTTTAAAAAGACAAAATCCACAACTGTCTATTTATTTGTTCAAATAATTTAATAATAGTAAAAGAAAAAATCTCTCAACTCTATCAGAAGAGGCAAGTAAGTTAGTTTTTCAATATCCTGCAAGTTAATGTTGAATTTTCTCAAGGGTAGAAAGTTTAGAGGAAAACTTTAACAAAATTCTGCATATGTTCCTTAATTACGACAAAAAAGTTCAAACAAATTTCACAAGGAAATCATGTAGGAGACCAAAATATGTGATGGATATCAATTAGCTATCAAGACGGAGGACTCATGGAAGCTACCATGTGAGGAGATGAGAAGATTCAAGTTTAATTCTAAAGAAGATGGAGCTTCAAGGGGAGATTCAATGAACGGATTGACAAGTTACAAGATGAAGAAGTTGATTCATGCATATAAAGGCTTATACTGCAAGTATAAGAATGATACTTCGAAGATCAAAGTAATGATGCAAGACCAAGAAGAACTACTTGATGTTGAAGAAATGATGAAGGGATCTACACTTGATCAAATTGAGTCTACAAAGAAGTTGAATGGTCATTTGAGGAGTTTGAAAGCTTGGAAATGTGCCTAAAAGATCCTAGTTCAAGTCTACAAAGAGTGCAATTGAAAGCAAGACAAAGCATAAAGCAAAGGTTGAAAGAAGCATCTTGTGAAGGCTGGAAATAGAGGCAGCCGGCACCGGATCATCAGAGAAACAAAACGGAGGCAATTCCAGTAGCCATCCGGTGCCAGATGGCCCCTGGCAATTCGGACAATGTTTTGTTTTCTTTGATTTTTGATGCTTTATTCTTGTTATTTTTTATATGTTTTAAGGGTAAACATGTCTAATTACCCTACCCATGAATTATTAGATTAATTTAGAACTTTGGGACTATATATAGTTCCTTAAATTTCTAATCCAAAACAACTTACCTACAAACATTTTTATTTCAATTGAGAGAATCCTTATGGATTAAATTCTACTTTTCTTGAGTATTCATCTAATAGCTCTTCTAGGGTTCTTAGTGAGACTCTTGAATTCTTTAATACTTGGCTAGGCTAATTGAATTGGATTGATGAAATCCAAACTAATAGATCATATTGGAAGATAATCATGGTCATTGGTAATCTTATGAAGTCTTGGGAATGATCTCAAAGGGTGTCTTTAATTGATTTTGAATGAAGAATCCATGTCAATTTTGAGATTGCATCGTCTTTTTGGTATCAAAGCTTAGGTTTTTCATCAAGAGGTTTGTCTATCTCTAATTGTTTTCTTGTTTAAGTGTTAATATCATGTTGTTTCTTTGAAATCCTATGATCCTATGTGATTTTTGTGTTTGTTCTTTTACATTATTCCTAGTTTTTCTTCTTGTGATCCATTGTAAATTGTGGAATTGTGTCCAAGACCAAAAATCAAGGCCAATTCAATTTGTTTGGTGTTTCTACCTCATCTCATCTCCACAAAAACAAAAAGTACAAAAAAAAAAAAAGAGAGAGATCAATGATCTCCAAATCTGAAAAAAATTTGAAAATTCTATCAAAAAAAAGTGATAAAAAATTCGAAATTGAATTCTATTGATATGTTGATCAAATTAATGGGTAGAGCTTGAATAGTAATCAATTGTATTGAATTGCCTATTTGCCTATGGAAAACCTTTTATTGGGGCACTTGATGACATTGAAATTGATTGAAAATTTGGATCACAACTCTTTGAACTCAAGGTGTTTGATGAAATTCCAATTCTCTATTTTCCTTGAACTCTAAGTGTTTGATCTATTGTCTTGTGTTCAGTGACCATCTTCTTTGAAACTCCTATGTCTTTGAATCTTATATGCTCTAAGATATGAACTATTTGCTTTAAGTTTTTCATGTTTGATTTGGTTACCTTGTTGAGTAATTGTCTAGTATTGGAGTTGCATTAAGAACTTGAAGAAGAGGTAAAAGTCGTAAGGGTGAGGACATTACAGCCAGAAAAAGCCATTTTGAAGAGTGATACACAAGTGGATTGCGAGGATATACAAATTCACCTGTTTTTGTTTATTCATTTTGTAGGTACTTCATGGATAAATCTTCATCTCAATCATCTTTTTATGGAGAAAGAAGGGAGACATCACATCCTAGCTCTTCTAAGAAGTATGAGGCATTTGAAATTGGAAGAAAAAGCTAACAAATGTATCCATCTAGAAGGAGATATGAACATGGGGAGTATGATGATGGTTACTGCTATGACAATGAAGGGAGGCCACTATAGACATCTTGGGAGCCATCACATGACCATCCCATCTTTCTATGGTACATTTGATCTAGAAAAAGATGAAGCTAGTTGTTGATAGCTTTGAGAGCAAAGCCTTAGCTTGGTGGGAAAAAGATTTGAAATATCAAAGAAAATTTGGAGTATATATTACTACATGAGAAGGATTGAGGAAGTATATGAGAGAAAGATATGCACCAAAGCTCTCCTACATGGTTGTTACTCAAGGTTCCCATAGTGTAAAAGAGTACCATGAAGAGTTGAAAAATGCATTGAAGAGAGCTAATATAGTGGAGTATGAAGAAGAAAAAATGACTACATTTCTCAATCGCTTGAATGAAGAGATTTGGAAAGAAATTGAACCATTTTCCTATGATTGTCTTGAAGATATGGTTCACGTGGCCATTCATGTTGAAAGACACCTGAAGAAAAGGAAGTCAACACATGGGAAGTCTTATGAAAACTTAACTTATGGCACTTCTTCAACATCTAAGATGCAAGTTGCTTGTTGAAAAGAAGAGAAATCCATTCCCAAGGAGTAAAAGTTGAAATCCAAGCTAAGTGAAAAATTGCCAATTGAAGAGACTCCTAATCAAGTGAAGCAAGTTGTTGATAATGAGACACTTCATGAAGAGAATGAACAAATGACGACCTTCAAGAAGGTAAGGCAAAAGATTAGAAGGAAAGAAAAGAGGAAAAATAGAGAAAAGAGAAAGAGAACTCGAGAGAGAAAAAGATCCTCAGAGATATGCAAGAGAGATTGGGAAAGAACATGAGGTGAAAAATAAGAGAGAGCTTGAGAGAGAAAAAGAGCATGAGAGAAAAGATGAAGAAGAAGGGTTGAAAAATGAGAATGCGATAGAGAGAGAAGAGATGAGTATATTTGAGAGACAAGATTTGAGTGAAAAAAGAGAGCGCTTTCATGAAAAAGAAAGAGGGAATGAGAGTGCCTTGGTTCTCAAGAAGAGCAAAGAGGATTTTATCCCCATTTCTAACATTGACCATTCATTATCTAACTGTCTTGTTTCTAATTTCTAGGTTTCTAAAGGAGTAAATAAGATAAAGGAGAGTAAATAAGACAAAGGAGGACAATGACAAAAAGGAGATGAATGCTATGTTATGATGGAACACTCTTATCTCTACACTTGGGGATGGTTTGTTGAAATTTTAACATGAAAGATTGCTTTCCATGACTGAGTGTGAGTTTAGAGATACTTACGATGTTCATAAGTAAGGTTCTATAGTGAAATCTCTCGAGCATAATGATTTCTTATTTAGAGAAAGCATGTCTTATACTTTGAGTTTAGTGACAGCTTTTATGGATTTTGAATTCGTGAAGGAATCACTTGTGATAGAATGCGCTTATAACTATGTGTTTGACGTGTCAAGACAAGTCATACATGATAAATTTTATAAACATGATTATTCTTTGTTTGGTGGAAATGCTATGTTCATGCCTATAGATTCTATGTGTGAATTGTTGATAATTGATAGTCATAGGAATAACTTGGAATCATATTCTTATGAATTGAGATATTTGAATGACTTGTTTAAGCATGATCTTGGGATATACATGAAAAAAATTTCAAAGTTTGTATTGGATGATTGATTGTTGTGGATATTTGATATTGCCATCCTTGATTCAAACTTCTGTCTTTGTGGTATCATGTACTTATTCCTTCTTAATTCTAAGTCATTAATTATCTCGTTCGAAATCTATTTCATTGTTAATGTGAGAAGAAAGTCCAAGCTTATTGAGAATCATTGCTTGTTTAACATTTCATGATACTATGCCTAGAGAAGGTACCTTACATGTTCTTGAGTATTCTAAGCACGATGATTTCTTTGAGTTATTAAAACTTATGATCACTTGGGAGCATACTTGTTAAATTCTTGAAATGTGGTATATCAATATCATGACGAGGAATTGTTCTTAAATGATCAAATCATGAAAGCAATGTGTGTGATCTTTATTGGATTGAATTATATGATGTTATGGATTATGTTTTATGTCACAAATAGAGATTTATTAAGGTTTGTTAGAAAACCCCTCCTTTTAGACTAGCATAATGATGTTTATCTTGATAAATTGATAAGCTTTAGCATATGTAAAAAGTTTTTTCTTATTCCCTTTATACATATGTTTGATGCTTTTGATGCAGGTCACATGTGTGCTATGTTAAGGGATTATTTCTTAAGCATAATGTCTCTGATTCCTAGGTTTAAAGAACCCACGTATCATGGTTTATGGGGTCATAGACCAATGGAATTTAATGCCTTATTGTCATATGCTTTAAGTGATAGAAATTGGTTTCTTGGTTGTTCTAAATGGTTTGTATTCCTTGTCTATGATGTTTCTTCAAATGAGCTTATTGAAGGTGAGAAGGAATACATATCTATCAAAGAGAGACCACCACCTTCAAGGAAGGGTATGGCAAGGCATTATCAACTTTGAACTCCCCTCAAGGAAGAGTTGAAGTTATTTGGTAAGTATTCTTTTCATTCTTCAAACCATATTAGTGATCATTCTCTTTACTATGTAGGACTTAAAGATTCAAGGTCGAATCCTTTTGAGTTGTAGGGGAATGATGGATATCAGGGAGCTATCAAGACACTGGAGAACTCATGGAAGCTACCATATGAGGAGATAAGAAGATTCAATTTCAATTCTAAAAAAGATGGAGCGTTAAGGGTAGATTCAATGAATGGATTAAAGAGTTACAAGATAAAGAAGTTGATTCATGCATATAGAGACTTATACTTAGAGTATAAGAATGATACTTTGAAGATGAAAGTAGCATTGGAGGCATTGATGCAAGACAAAGAAGAACTACTTATGTTGAAGCGATGATGAAGGGATCTACACTTGATCAAATTGAGCCAACAAAGTTGTGCCATATTTGCAACATTAAAGGGTCATTTAAGGAGCTTGAAAGCATGGAAATGTGCCTAAAAGACCTTAGTTCAAGTTCGATGAATTCAAAGGGTCCAACCAAGACGGAATAGGAAGAGGATATCATCAAAAGGTCTAACCAAGGAGGATCATCCAAGAGCAACATGAGGAAGAAGAAGGTGTAAATGAAGAGGAATTCGATGAGTTCTATGATGATGATAAGCCAGGCTAAGAAGAGAGGAAGAAGTTGACACGAACATAGGGAGCATCAAGCCAACGGGTGCCACCCTTCTATTTAGGAGATGACCCCAATGCCTACTTGGATTGGGAAAGAAGAGTTGAATCAATATTTGAGTACCATAATTACTCTGAGGAGAAGAAGATCGAACTTGCAATTGTTGATTTTTCAACGTATGCCATCAATTGGTGGGATCAACTAGTGACAGCTAGGCAAAGACAAGAAGCAAGACCAATTGCAACTTAGGAAGAGATGAAGAGACACATGAGGAAGAGATTTGTGAATAAGCATTATCTAAGAGACATCCATCTCAAGATTCAAAACCTCACTCAAGGCTCTAAGAGTGTTGATGCTTATTACAAAGAAATGGAAGTTAGCCATGATAAGGAGCAATCTAGTTGGTGAAGAAAAGGAGGCTACCATGACAAGATTTCTCCATGGGTTGAACAAAGAGATAAGTGACATTCTTGAATTGTAACAATATGAGGATTTGGAAGAAATGGTGCAAAAGGCAATCAAGATTGAACGACAAGTGAAGAATAGTAGAGCATCTTATGGGAAATCTTATGGCACATCAAATTATGGCCAATCATCTTCCAGGACCACCACGTATGGCCAATCAATTATGGTGCAAGGAGTGACCAAAGCTACCACCAACGAGGAGGCGCCTAAGCCAAAATTTGGTGGATCTAAGGCCCACAAGGCGATAAAGGTAAAGCTTAACTTCCACCTTTTAAAGCTAGAGAAGTTAAATGCTTTAAATGTCGAGGATTTGGCAGCATTGCTAATCAATGTCCTAATAAGAGAATTATTCTTACAGATAAGGGGGTAGTTGAATCCGCTAGTGAAGGGGAAGAAGAGGAGCGTGAGGTTGATATTGGTGATGGAAAGGAGGATGATGAAAATGAGAGTGAGGGTATTCTTGAAGGTCAATTGAACATGGTGATTAGGAGAGTCCTTAGTATTTAAGCTAAGGATGAAGTTGAGTTGCGAAAGGAAAAATTTGTTTCATTCTAGATGCATGATAAAAGGATATTTGTGTTGTCTCATTGTGGATAGTGGTAGTTGTGTCAATGTGGCTAGCAAGTATATGGTGGATAGGTTGAAACTTCCATGTATTGAACATCCAAAGCCATATGTGTTAAAATGGCTCAATGATAATGCGGCGGTCAAGATTGGAAAACAAGTGAGGATAGCTTTCTCAATAGGAAAGTACAGTTATGAGATCCTTTGTGATGTGGTTCCTATGCAAGCTACCCACCTACTTCTTAGAAGACCTTGGCAATATGATAGGAATTTCACATTTGAAGGACATAAAAATAAGCACACTCTTGAAATGAAAGGGAAGAGAGTTCACTTGAACTCCATCAAACCACATGAAGCTTACCATGACCAAAAGAGATTTCTTGAAAAGATGAGAGAATACTATGAGGGAAAAGAAAAGAGAAAGACAAAAGAGAGTGGAGAGAGCTCAAGAGAAAGGGAAAAAGAAAAGGAGAGATTAAAAGAAATTAAGAGGAAAAAGAGAGAAGAAGAAAACAAGAGTGAAAAGAAAGTGAGCTTCTATGCAAAAGAAAGAGAGGTGAAGAGTGCATTCTTGGGCTATAAGCCTATGGTTCTTCTTAGTTACAAACACTCTTTAAACTCTAGTGCTATCGATACTAACAATTCTTCTTCAATTCTTGTTTCTCCTCTTTCGCAAGAGTATGAAGATCTTTTTCTGGAAGATTCGCCACTCGAGTTGCCACTTTTGAGAGGAATTGAGCATCAAATTAATCTCATTCCCAGAGCTCCACTTTCCAACAAGGCAGCTTATAGAACAAATCCGAAGGAGACAAAGGAGCAATAAAGGTAAGTGGAAGAGCTTCTAGCCAGAGGATACATAAGGGAGAGCTTAAGCAAATGTGTGGCTCCCATTTTGTTGGTGCCCAAGAAAGATGGCTCATGGAGCATGTGCGTTGATTGTAGAGCAATCAAAAAGATAACGGTAAAATATCGCCTCCCTATCCCTAGTCTAGATGATATGTCGGATGAGTTGAGTGGTAGCACTTGTTTTTCAAAGATAGATTTTAAAAGTGGCTATCATTAAATTAGAATGAAAGAAGGTGATGAATGAAAAATTGCATTTTTGACTAAGCATGGCTTGTATGAATGGCTTGTTATGCCCTTTGGTCTCACTAATGCACCTAGCAATTTTATGAGATTGAAGAACCATGTTCTTGAGGATTTCATTGGTAGATTTGTTGTGGTATACTTTGAGGACAGCTTACTCTATAGCAAAAATGTGGATGAGCATCTTGATCATTTGAAATATGTGTTTGATGTGCTTAGGAAAGAACATTTGTATGCCAATTTGAGTAAATGTTCCTTTTGTTTAAACAAAGTTACATTTCTTGGATATATTGTTTCATCTAATGGTGTACATGTTGATGAAGAGAAGGTGAAAGCTATAAAGAATGGCCAACTCCTAAAAGTGTAAATAAGGTAAGAAGTTTCCATGGGTTGGCATCATTTTTTAGAAGGTTTGTTCCTCACTTTAGCACAATTGCAGCAACATTAACAAAGGTAATCAAGCTAAGAGTTAAGTTTAGGTGAGAGAGAAAACAAGGACAAGCTTTTTAATTGCTTAAGGCTAAACTTGCATGTGCCCCCATTCATTCTATACCCGATTTCTCTAAAGTGTTTGAAATGGAATGTGATGCATCAAGAGTGGGGATAGGAGCTGTTTTAATGCAAGAAGGTAGACCAATAGCATACTTCAGTGGTGCTACTTTGAATTACTCCACTTATGACAAAGAACTCTTTGCTTTGGTTAGGCCATTACGCAAATGGCAATATTATCTATGGCCAAGGGAGTTCATGATTCACACTAATCATGAATCACTTAAGCACTTGAAGGGACAAACAAAGTTGAGAAAAAGACATGCCAAATGGATAGAGCTCATAGAGATGTATCCCTATGTGATCAAGTACAAGCAAGGTAAAGAAAATATTGTGGTGAATGCACTCTCTAAAAGGTGTATCTTGTTTTCTACCCTTAGTGCTAATTTGCTTGATTTTGAGCTAATTAAGGAGTTGTATGTTGATGATGATGATTTGAAGATATGTTTATTGATTTTGAGAAAGGTGTGCATGATAAGTTTTATTTGCAAAATGGCTATTTGTTTAGAGAAGATAAGCTTTGTGTGCTTAAATGTTCCTCAAGGAAATTGTTTGTCATTGAGAGTCATGGAGGAGGCTAATGGGATATTTTGGCATCTCTAAGACTTTGAGTATAATGTAAAAACACTTTTATTGGCCTCATATGAAAAGAGATGTAGTGAAAGTGTGTGAAAATTGCATTGTTTGTAAGAAGGCCAAATCTACTCTTAAACCACAAGGTCTATATATGCCTTTGCCAATACCTACTGCTCCTTAGGAAGATGTATCTATGGATTTTGTGCTTGGATTGCCTAGGAGTAGGAGATGTAAAGATTCAATTCTTGTGGTAGTTGATAGATTTTCAAAGATAGCTCACTTCATTGCATGCTCTAAAAGTGATGATGCTCACAATGTGGCAAACTTGTTCTTTAAAGAAATTGTTAGATTGCATGGCATTCCAAAAGCCATTGTGAGTGATACAGATGTGAAGTTTTTAACTTTCTTATGGAAAGTCCTTTGGGGAAAATTGGGAACCAAGTTGCTATTTTCTACTACTTGTCACCCTCAAACCGGTGGCCAAATGGAGGTAGTTAATAGGACCTTGGTTACTATGCTTAGGGCGATCATCAAATTAATTTGAAGTCTTGGAAAGATTGCTCACCATTGATTGAATTTACTTATAATACATATGTGTATTCTTCTACTCACTTTTCTCCTTTTGAGTTGGTGTATGGTTTTAATCATTGAACTCCTCTAGATTTAACCCTTTTACTTCTGAGTGAAGTACACAGTCTAGATGGCAAGCGGAAAACAGATTTGGTGAAGCAAATGCATGAACAAGCTAAGGAGAACATTCAATTGCAAAACCTACGCTATGCAGATTTACACATAATTATGCTAAGTTTTATGATCTTTTTATGTCATTATCTTATGTAACTTAGCTTAATTATGTTATTTTAGATATATTTTACTTTCCCATGTTTGATTTTTGTTTGTAAGAATATTTGGTTGAAAAACACTCAAGATTTTACAAAATTGCTGTTGAGGCACTATTCATCGGCACTGTTCCAGCATACTGTTTACCGTATTTATTGTTCATCAGATTAGAGTTGGAGACTACGAATTACCAAGTTTGTTGACCGTGGCCTGTATCATAGACTTTCAGTTTTATTAGGATTTGATTATTTATTTCTAAACAACTTCGTTTTGTAATTAGTTTCTATTTTATTATTAGAATCCTTTTAGGTTACTACTTATTTGTAAGGAGTCTTCTACTCCTATAAATA
>JAOXNR010000808.1:0-10663 GCA_028571225.1 Parsonsia alboflavescens
GAGCTTAGGAAAGGTCTCATCCGACTGCGACCTTCGACCCGATGAGCTCCAATCCATCTCATGCACCTTCCATGCCACGATTAAATATCTATGGCTCTTTATAACACATTAAAAGCCTTAGAATCACTCATTTTGACCTTCTAAAGAAGTTCATCGAGACCTTCGATGCTCACTGGAAGGTTGTGCAGTTGGTTTGAAGGTCCTTAGCGAGCTCCTAACTCTCACACCAGAGACATGCATGGTACGCAATCCAAAATTATGGAAACTCCATGATTCTAGGAGCAATTGGCATGCTATGATCTCACAATTATCGTAAATGCCTACTTTCACGTAACTGAGATTCACTGCAGCAAGGTAACTCATTATTTGGCATACATTATCGAATCACACACAGTTCTTGAAATAGGTTAACCTGAATCAATCAAAAGATTCTCACGGAATACTAGCTTAGGCATTGGAGTTATCCTTAGGGCAATAGCCTACTTCGTGATCTAATTTTCCCTTCTAGTTGTGATTGCAGGCGCCATCACGATTTGTGATGACTCAGAGATCATTTTCGAGCTCCATCATGTCTGGCGTCGTCTGTGGGAAGGACATTCTAAGTAGAGTTTTTCTTTCAAGCACACAAAGAAAAAAAACATTAATCGTGATGGCTCAATTGCAACCAGCATGGGAGCAGCCACCACGCCGTGGTAGACCACTTGGAAGAACACAGTTATGCATTAGAGGGGCAGTGCCTGAAGATCCCCTCCCGTGAAGGGAACCGGATCCCGAATCTACGAGAAAACGAATGCGGAGTCCTAGGATTTTTAAAAAATTTGCACATTGGAGATCAAAAACCATACCTGAACAAGAGATCAACGACGAAACCCAAATGAAAAGGAAGAGAATGGACGAGACTGAATGGAAACCGAGCAACAACAGCAGAAAGCAACAGAGAAACATAGAGAGATTGAGGGTTTTGAGAGAAAGGAAAATGGTTGAGAAGATAAAGTGGGGCAGGTTTGTATTTGAAGAGGGGAAAGGGAAGGTGGGAACAAGGAGGGAATAAATTCCCTTTGCATGGATTGGACAGGGCGGACACGGGACTCTTTGATTGAAGAAGAGAAATTACACTCCCTGATTCAGTCTGACTATGTCTAAAAAGGGAGTCTCAGGGATTAGCGTTAGACCGCTAGTTCCGAGGCCAATTTTACAGATATTCTCAGAGAGAGTCACGCCCGTGCAGGGTGCTTTGGTTTATTTTTGCTTCGTCGGCACTCTACTCGCCATCCGGCAGTGCGATTTGAGCAAAATCGCAGTTTGAAGTGGCTCTTTGGTCCTAAATCACATGGACGAACGACATAGCCCAAAAAATTCCAACCCAAACTTCCACACCCTATTGTTTTTCTGATTTAATGGGACACCCCTAGGATGGCAAAAACTCACAATCCTTCGGTGATGGTCATTTTCCCACTTTGAAGGGCTCTTTTTTAATGTGTGTAGAATTCATGTTAAGTTGAATGAATGGGAATTGTAAAGATATGATTGTATTAAAAGAATGACTAACCTTATGAAGAATAAAATTTAAAATGTTGGGAGGAGTGTTGTTTAGTGTTGGGAATTGTTGTGGTTCTCGATCCCAGATTCAAGATGTATTAAATTAAATTCTATCATAATGAAATGTATGGTTATGAAGTTGATACCTATGTTGAGAGAGTTAGGAGTAAGAAAAATTTAATGTGTAAGTTATAATTTTATACCGTCAAATAATATGGGTATAATATGTATACCTTTATAAGAAGACGGAATTGATCTCCAAATCTTCGAACCTCTTGAATATTGAATATCTTTGGATGATTTCAATTTTCTTAATATAAACCATAATTGGAAAACCGCTTCTCTTTCTACTTTAATATAGTCTTGTAAAAACTTTAATTGATGGAAAGAGCGTCAGTCAAATAAGAGATAGACTCTGTGCTTTTATAAATGAGAATTGAGGGTCAATCCTTATCCCATTAGGAAACGTGAAAGTAGGAATTTAACGAGGAATAAGAAACTTTAACCCATCACAAGAAATTCCTTAAATATTATATCCTACTAAATAAATAATATTGGGTCTCTATTAGTTGACTTTCAAATCCAACAAAAACTAGGCTAGTGGGTCACAAATTAAATATGGATTTTACATTCTCCCACTAGGTCCACTAAGGCGATTGTAGAAAACTTATATATAATATAATTTATAAAAAAAATAAAAATTGATAATTCGTTGGATTCTATTTTAAGAAAAATTTTGACACATGATCATGATTTAAAACACGCCAATATGTCCAAGAAAAATTTCATAATACTACAATGAGCTAAAGACATTAATGTGAGTCATAGCGGTCATATCTTAAGTCTTTAATACTTCCTTCCATGTACTACAACATCAAAACCTATAAACAATATGGTCTTACTATACGATCCTTGTAATTTGTCTTGTCAAGACAATTCTTGATTACCCATTAGAATACTATAATTTTGTACATACATTTAATAGAAACAGGAACAGGAGGAACACATTCTATTTGCGCAAAGGTCAATTACACAATCACACATCCAAAACCATAAGCATATTATGGATTACTCAAAAACTCAATTGAATAACATGTTCCTTTATGTCTTTGAGAAATAATCCTTCTTGACATTGGATGTACCATACGTGATATGCTAATCATTTCAATTGACACTTATTGTTCCTGGATTCTTTATATGAATCAAACACTTTAAGAAAGAGTACTTATCTTTCTCAAAAATAATTAACTGCAATATTACTGCATTATATCTTCAACAACTTTGCAATTGCGTCAACAGCCCAAAGTCTTGAGATAAAATTGCAGTTATAAAATATGATTTATAGCTTTTACTACATATCATAGATTCTATACATGAGTACTTAAATACTCATTCTTTAAATATGTAACAAAACCTTCTTTATTGGAATTTAATGCTTAAGATTTAAAATACTCTGATCCTTTGTTCCTTCCTTAATTCTGGTGTAGTAAAAAATTTGATACTTTGTTCCTTCCTTCTATTGGGTATTGCCATCCCTCCACTTCCCCGCTTCTCCCATCCGGTTGTTGCCATCCTGAAACTTTACCACTTCACACCCATCTCGTTGTTGCCATCCATTGCTCAAATCTATTTGCAGTTCGTCTGTAGCTTAGAACTGTTTGCAGGTGGTTGTCTGTTATTGTGCTGCCGTTGCTATGCTACCAACTCGAGCTTGCAGCCTTCAAGCTTCAACTCCTCTTGAGTCTTCGGCTCTCCGTGGTTGCCAGTAGATCAATAATTAGTTTTTTTTTTTTTTTTTTGGTAAGACAAAGTTGAAGTGGAAATTGAATTACCGTATCTAGTCTCTGAATTTTTTATGACAAAAAAGAATTTTGTGGCCCAAAAACTTGAAGTGGAATTGTTGTATGACTCTCTGTTTGTATCTTTCCATGTGTAAACTTTAGACATCTATGCTAGTGTGGTATTCAATGAGTATGAAAATTTCACAACATATTATGTTTAATTATTTCATCTTTTATATTTCCAATTAAATGTGAATGTTATGTTTGTAACTTA
The DNA here is from genome assembly GCA_028571225.1 of Parsonsia alboflavescens. NCBI lineage: Eukaryota > Viridiplantae > Streptophyta > Magnoliopsida > Gentianales > Apocynaceae > Parsonsia > Parsonsia alboflavescens. Next base: position 3,595 of record JAOXNR010000808.1, read on the forward strand.
AAATTTTTAGTTATTATAGGAAGATTGAGAGAAGTGGTGATTCAAGAGATTGTAAGATCAATTCTAACTTTTAATTAGTTTTCTTTGTTTCGGACAATTGGATCTGTATTGTACTCGAATTTACTTTGAACTTTGTATTTTGTTTAAGGGCAAAGCTGTTATGCTTTTTGGGATAATTTTTTTTATTTAAGTATGGAACTATTATGTATTTTGTTTAGTTTGAACTGATCATGTTTTAGGAATTATATAGTTATATTATTGCTTGAACTGAACCTGCTTTAGGAACTATATAATTATATTATTGTTGTGATTTCTACGTCAGGATAATTTTTAAATTTATTTTATAAATGAAATCAATTTTTTTTCCATTCTTAAACTAGTTGGTTCAGGTCCAACGGGTAAGGTTGACCTATGGAAAAAAAGTTTAGAATATGTCAAAATGGGACAAGTCAGGTTTTGTAGGATAGGGAAGAGCAGGTCATGGGCTAGGCCAGGCCTAACTTCCCGACCGAGCTTCCTGACAAACAGGTCAGGTCTGGGTCTTAAAAACCTACTTTGACCTGCCCCATTGCTATCCCTAATACTATTACAATAAGAGAATCATGAAAGATATATGTCAAAACTTGAGCAAATTTCATATTTTCATCCTTAAAGCTATGAAAGAAGGCAATCAAAGTAGCTTTGGAAACTAAGATTCCCGAAACTCTACAGCTTTGCAATCTTCCATGTCGAAATTTGAGCAAATTTCATATTTTCATCCTTAGAGCCATGAAAGAGGGGATCAAAATAGCTTGGGAAACTAAGGCTCTTGAAACTCTACAGCTTTGCTATCTGTCGTTATGCTAAGATTGTTAACTCTTGATTTTGCAAGTCATTCGAAATTCAGAAATTGTAAATAGGTATTATTCTACAATTTCAGTATTGTTTGCCGTAAATCTGCAACTGTAACTCTTTGTTTTGAAATTATTTTGAAATTCAAATATTCTCGATCTGAACTAGAATTTTTCATAGCTTTTTCTCCTCTATTCGGTTTTTCTCTCGAATGGGTTTTTCGAAACATCATCTCTCCATTGGCATTTTCTCCATGTCTTATCTCTCACAACTCTATTTTGATGGTTCTAGCTTGATCGGTAATACTGAGGAGTTTGGGGTTTCAATGGGTGGCCTACCAGCAAGAGTTCTCGACAGATCTGGTAAAGTAGATCTATTTTTACTCGATGGTTGAAATAAAATTTTGAATGAAAGATTAATATTTTGGTCTTAGATGAGTTCAGAAATGGCATGCCACATGCAATTATGTTAATTTAGTAATTAATTTCTTTACTTTTGAATATTTCCATTCTAATTTTGCAGAAAATCCCATTTACAACGATTTATCAGTTCCTATTTTTACTGGTTATTTTCTTTTAATTGTATGGGACATCCATTTTCTACTTGATACATACGACTTGCTGAAAATGAATGTGTTAAGTTTCATTCAAATTCGGAATTTCCACTTGCTATGTTCATCAGATGTGATAGGTGCGTGTTTTTTCATCGGTTGAAGAATCAATGTCAACGGATACATTTTATTTTTTGAAGAATTGATCTGCCAAAGTAATTGCTAATATTTTTAGGTTATTTGTTGGTATTTGATAATAGACTTCCTAGCTATTGTTAACATCTCAGTCTCTATGGTGAAGTTGATAACCAATTCCTATGTTAGTTGTATATATGTGTTTGAGCATATTCGTCCACCAAACATAAACGTAGAATCTTCATTTCAGTTGCAGCGTTGTGGAAGTTATGATATATTGCCAAAATTTCAAATGGAATAACACAGATTTTAATTATAGGTATGGTTAGAATTAGAATGTGCGATGATACCTAACGGAAAATATGTTTGCATGAATATTTGTGAGAATAAGATTGAATAGAATAGATACTTTTCTTATCCAAATGCAAGTCACAATAATATCCAATCACAAAGTGCAGGAGCAATTCTATAAAACTACCCTATGTTGGGATAGGACACCATACCGGAGGATAATTTGATCTATTGAAAACTGAATGAGAATCATTTGTATTATCTAAATTGCATTTTCACTATTTATTTTTGTGTAATTTAACATCTTACCCTCTTGATACTTTTTTGAGCATCTCGGTGTTCAAAAACTTCTCTTATAATTTTTGTTATTGCAAGATTTAACGAATTTATAAAATGGTCAAATGATAAATCCTTGATAAGGTGGCTGGTAGAGTGATGCTCATGTAATCGTAAATATGGTGATGGAATAAATCAGTTAAATTACCTTGAATTTTTCTCCCTTTCTTCAACCAGCCAAAAAGGAAAAATCCACTCTTTGATTTATGAAAGAATACATAATATCATATCATTGTTATTTTTAACACTAGTACTATTATAATAGGGAAGACGGGATAGCCACGTGTCGCCAAAATAATTAACCTCTTTCTTTTTTCATTTTTCCCTTTTGTAAATCATCATCATCATTTCAAAGCCCAAAAAACCCCAATGCCAAAGTTCTCTAGAACAAATTACCGTAGCCGTTATTGATTTCTCCATTTTTTCCCACACTCATTAAAATCTCCAATAAACAATTTTCTCGAAATTAAAAAGCATTTATTTCATGAAACTTGGGACTATGGAGTTCTCCGTGCCCTTCGGAGTCTCCAAAGGGAATTTCATTGACGATGATGAATACTTATTTCTTGGCAAGTTCGAAGCTTCACTGACGATGAAAAAAGAAGAAGAAGAAGAAGACAACTTAATTAACCACACACATCACTGTTTAATCAATTCTCCGTTGAGGGTGTTTCCAGTTCTCGTTTAACATTGATGGGAGAAACGGGTACGATCTGAATAAGTCAATGCAAATGAGTAGGATCCGGATAGAAGTCCTTCAGTGCCTAAAAGTCAGACTCACAAAGTCAACAAAGATAGGACCGACCTCCTAAATGAGCTCAAAAGAGGCACCACCAGACCTCGACCCACGATCTGGTAACTCCCAACTCGTCTCATACATATTCTCTGTCACGACTAGATGTGCGCGACTCCTAACAACTCCCATGACCCTACTACTACTTGGAGCGACCTCCTAGAAGAGATAGCCGAGATCCTCTACATCCATGGGTAGGTCACGAAGCTAGTCCAGAGGTCGGTTAGAGAGCTCGCGGCTCTCGATAGAGACGTGAATGGCAAGATAACTCAACCTAAGGAAATTCCACGATTTCAGGAGTAGTTGGCTTGATTCCACAATCACACAACTATCCTAACTGCCGACTATCATGTAAGGGCAGACCTTAGATTAAGGAGTTAACTGATCTCTCTTTTAAATAATCAAATCTGACATAGTCTACAGACAAGTTAACAAATACACAGAACACACAAGAGACAGTCTTTCTGAGAACTAGTTACTCCTAGTTACTCTCGAAATATTGACTTAGGCATCGGAGCTCTTCAATGGGCATAGCCCACCTCAGGCGACTAATCTCTTCTTTCTTCTCAAGTTACAGTCGATTGACGTCATCACGGTTTTAGGGTGACCCGATGTTCATATTTTGAGCCCCATCACTTCTAGCGCCGTCTGTGGGAAATTCGGGGGGAAAAAAATCTTAACCTTTTTTCCATTACACAAAAATAAATTAAAAAGCCTGATGAATCAATCATAGCCTACACCCATTCAACCACTGTGCCGAGGAAGACCGAATTGTAGAACACAAATGCCCATTGGCGAAACAGTGCCAGAAATGCTACCAACGGTGCAGGCTGTCGACAATAATGATCTGGGGCCTATTACTTGGCAAGATCAACAGCGGTCAACACAGTCAGGCCCATCCTGGAGCGACCCAAAAAATCCTCCACCCGTGCAAGAAGGGTTTCGGTGGGGACATCCTGATCCTACTGCCATCAGCAATAATCCCAGGCCATAGAGATTTGGGAGAACATAGATGTCAGTTTCAGCAAATCTCCTGGAACTATTGGTGGTAGCCCTAGAGAGGGTATCCAACAGACCTTATTATATATCCACTAGTTGCACTCTGGAGCCTTCTAGGAGGAATTTGCAGCCACCCCAAGGCCATGTAGAGCAGGCATAGCCTAGCTGGCCTCCACCCTCAGAAGGTAGGAACGACCTCTGACCTCATGAAGTAGGTCGAGAGCAAGAAAGGTTCCAGCGGACAAGAGCAAAACCTGTGACCGACCTTAGGGAAACCCTGAACAATAGGAGAGGTTACGACCTTAGGGACAGGTTCAACAAAGCAGCCATGTCATGGAGTCAGAGGCAAGATCTTGAAAAGCAAGGGAGTTCGCTACGAACTCCTCTTGGAGTAAGGATACCATCTCGACGAAGCGTGATCGAAATGACATACGATAACGCTAGAGGGATAGCCCCCAATCCACTAAGGAGAGCAACTCCCCCAGCCAATCAGGAATTGCAGAGCAATGTGGATCTTACCGAGCCTTCACTCTTTGTCCCTAGCATCCGCACTACTAGGATGTTGCCAGGATTCAGAGCCCACACTTGGAGGCGCAATATGACGGCACAGGGAAGCCTCAACAGCACATTGATTAGTATGTCTCTTACATGAAGATGTTCAAGTACACCGACCATGTCAAGTGCAGAGCCTTTCGGTCAACACTGACCAAAAAGGCCTAGTCTTGATGAGTATGTCTCTTACATGGAGATGTTCGAGTACACCAACCACGTCAAGTGCAGAGCCTTCCGGTCGACACTGACCAAAAAGGCCCAGTCGTGGTCTAAGGGCATCCCCGAAGCTAGCATCTCGATCTGGACATAGTTTAAAGAGCTGTTTCTGAAAAACTATCAAAGCATCACGAGGTGCGAGAAGGATATCAACAACCTCTTCGCCATTAAACTGAAGGTCGGAGAAAGCAACCGACGCTATTGCAGTCGTATCAACAACGAGGCAGTCTAGATTGAGCAGAAGAATGATGCTATCTACATCACTACCTTAAACCAGGGTTTGCAAGGTGGGGTACGTAGCCTTTAGGCTGGCCGAGGAGCCAGTATCAAGAAGTTGTAGACACTCCTAGAAAAGTTGATCAAGGCTGAGGAAAAGGCGGTCCAAAAGAAGATCCTTGGTTTCGTCTTAGCCACCGAGAAAGATAACAAAGGGCATCCAAGGAGCCCACAAAAATCAAAGAGGGATAGGAAAAGGGGGAACCTTAGACAAAAAGAGGAAGACCATCCCCGATTTCATGACCACCCCATGCAAAACGTCACGAGTAGAAATCCTGGTGGTCATGGAGAAAAAAGGACTCCTGAAGCAGCCCAAGCTTCTTAAGAGTCCTGTGGCCAAAAGAGACCTAGCCTAGTTCTGTCACTACCACAAGGACCATGGCCATCTCACTGAAGATTGATTTGACCTCAAGGAGGAAATCAAGGGGTTTGTGAAGAAAGGTCACTTGCAAGAGTTCTTGGCTAAGAACACAAGTCTAGCTTATCAGCCACCAGCGACAGCCTCTCAAAATCAATGACCTCTCGTGCGAGAAATAAATGCCATTAAGAGGAGGTCCAAGCAAGCCCGAGGAGGAGACCTAGAACCCCTCACAGTATCCTTCCAAATCAGAGATTCCCTAATCCACAAAATTCTGGTGAACACTGGAGGAGCCATGAATGTCCTATACTGGAAGGCCTTCGACTACATGGGACAAAGAGCTTACTAATAAGGTCAGACACTACCCTGTCTAGCTTCACAGGCAGCACAACCTATGCTGATGGGATCCTCAAAGTCCCAACGGCAGTCCGTCCAAATGAGAAAGAGGTCGTTGAAATCATGGACTGGATGGTGGTTGAAACCCCCTGGAACCTATAATACTATCCTGGGTAGAAGGGGGGTCATGGACCCATTTAACTACAGCATGAAAATCCAAGTACAAGAAGCTTGGATCGTCCCAGAGGGGGATAGACAACTTGCTACAGAATGTTACTTTACTGAAGGTAATGAGGAAAGCTCGCTTGAGCTCGAGAAGGAGGAATGCATTGACCTCCTGAAAAAATATGACAATCTCCGGATTCAGGTAGCTGGTAGAGGGGAGAAAGTATTCCTCAACTCAAAATTCCCTGAAAAAGGGATTAAAATCAGGGAGTCATTGCCTCCCAAAATCAAAGGGAAACTTGCTGATTCCCTTCAAGAGTATTTGAAGGTCTCTGGCTGGCAACTCAGCCCCCTCGAAGGAGTGGACCACAAAATTGCTAAACACAAGGTCGGGCTCAAACTAGGGGTCAAGCCTATAAAACAAAAGAAAAGGACCTTCGCCCCCGAGCTCAACGAGGTCATAGCTCGAGAAGTCCAAGCTCTTCCTGATACAGGAATTCTGAAAGAGGTGGTATACCTCGAATTTCTAGCGAATCCTATTGTGGTCCCAAAGAAAGAAGGGACATGGAGGATTTGTGTGGACTTCACCACATTTAACAAATGTTTCCAAAAGGACTCCTATACACTTTTGAGCACAGATCAGATGATGGATTCTACAGCTAGGTACCAGTGGTTATGCTTTCTGAAAGGGATACCACCAAATCCCGATAGCTACTGAAGACATGGAAAAGACCTCGTTCATCACAGAGGTCATGACATACCGCTACACCAAAATGCCATTTGGCTTAAAGAATGCAGGGGCAGAATTTCAACGCGCTATGCATAAAATGTTCAAAAACCAGCTCGGAATGAACATAGAGGTCTTTGTTGATGACATAGTAATCAAGTCCAAGACCTCTGAAGATTTGATCGATGATATCAGGGAAACTTTCCAGACCCTGAAGCCTGCTTACATGAAGCTCAATCCAGAAAAATGTACCTTCGGAGTCTCGGTAGGTACATTCTTGGGCTTCATGATCTTTGAAAGAAGCATTGATGCCGATCCAGACAAGATAAAAGCTCTGCTAGACATGGAACCCCCTAGAAACATCAAAGAGGTTCAAAGCCTAGCCGAGAAGATGGCAGCATTGGGACGTTTCATCAGCAAAATGGCAGATAAAGGAGAAAGATTCTATGATGTCATAAAGAAGCCGAAGGACTTCCAGTGGACCGAGGACTGTCAAGCAGCATT
>JAOXNR010000809.1:0-10662 GCA_028571225.1 Parsonsia alboflavescens
GATTTCATTCCGACCTCTATCAGTATTACAGCTTTTGCACCAAAATCTATGTTTTTGGTTAATCTTAAGTTTACTATGCAAGTTTTTAAGTACTGGAAAAAAAACAAAGACACTTCGGGGAAATTGTTTGATTCTCAAAATGAAGAAATATATCCAGTACAGAAAAAAAAAAAAAAAAAAGAGAGAGAGAGAGAAGAAACATAAGCTAACAAACAAGCATTGTGTATTACAAAACGCGAAGTATGAAGAAGAAAGACTTTGTGAATCCTATTCCTTTATAGCTCAGTCTTCTTCTTCATCTCTCGGGGCTTCTAGCTAGCTTAGCAGGGCCTTGTCATCGTTCATGAGGGACAATTTTTGATTTCATGCAGCTCTTGAACTATCGGCTCAATCAGAAACAAAATTCGTCCAAGTTGGTTTTTGAAAACTTGATGAGAAAGAAGATTGGATGTTTTTTCGTGATCACTCACAAATTAAGCGTAGTTGAATTTTCAATTCAAGGCAATACGAAAATAGAAGAAAACGAGGAAGCAAATTTTCATTCTATTCGAAAATAAAAGAAGGAATTCTGAAATAACAAAGTCCGATTATAACGAGACCCTAAAACAGCTTATATAGGGTGTTAACCCTAAACCTAATAGCAGTAGGAAACATAAAGGGAATAGGAAATGCAAAGGGTGTTAACCATAAACCTAATAGCAATAGTTAACCTAAATCTAATAGCAATAGGAAACGATAAATAGATAAACCCTAGTTCAACCCAACCCTAATTAGGCTGCTGGGCCTAAAGCGGTTTGGACCGGCGGACTACTGTAGCCTTTGCTGGAGTGGGCTTGACTGGTGTGGAATGTTGATCCAAACTGGTCTGGACCAGAGCAACCTGCATCTGAACTGCCTTAGTCTGCACATCCCCGTTTGATTGGTAAGGTAAACATCCTTGAGTTGGTTCGGTTCGCTGATGTCCTCATCAATTATCAACAGCTACCTCCTGATCAGTAACTAATGGGAATTCCACAAACAGACCTCCTCCAAGCATCGATCAGAGGGAGTCTAGAGAGGGTACTGACATTACCTTTTTCGATTTTTCAGACAGAAAATGAACATCAGAATCTCTTATCTACAGTCACCAGCAAAAATCTCCGACCTTTGTCTATACTTCGTCACACAAACATCCACTTCCAATGTACCTCTCACAAACAAGGCAACGAGAATAAACATGATTGAACTACTAGGTTCAATCGTGAATATACTTTTTCTCGTTTTGGTTTCTCCGAACTCTCTATATTTTTCTACGTAGACCCTGTGACATAAAAAAGGAACTCTTCAGAAAGAGACAGAGGCGTCCTATTGAAAAACCCCTAGAAGACTTCATGATCAGAAGTCTTCTGGATAAATCAATCTCTTTTTTTTTTTTTTAATTCTGATTTGAATTCAAAATGAGCTGCATATGAGGGTGTGACTAGGAAAAATTTATCCAGGTTCCACGAACTTGGAAAAATACAATTCAGTCACATAATTAACTCTCAATTATATTTTGGTTAATTCCTATTCGTGAATTAGCCTAAACAACTTTAGCTAATTACTTTTAGGACCCAAACGAGATATTACCCATTAAGTGATACGTTTTGAATGTGTGACCCAATAGGACCTCGTAAAACTAGCATTTGACATTAACGATATTTAATGTCATGTACAATAAGCGGTGTCTAGCAATACATTATTGCCATCCAATTAACAAGAATGTCAGTGACAACACAAAACCTTCCGGGATAAAATAACATTTCTTAATCTCTTTGTCCAAGAAGTCATAATTGAACACGAGTCATGGAACATGTCACACTCGTAAAGTTCAATATCTGAATTCTCAACCCCGAGTAGATTAATTAAACTAAATAAAATAAATATCTCATATCTACTTATTCGAGCATGGCCATGCAATTCAAAATCTCACTCAACCAAGAATGCTAGACATCACTCTCTTGTTATATAAGAGGGACAAATCCTATCTTTACCATTCAACATTCCACAGCACAAATTAAGACATACTCAATATATGCCTTTATTGTCCACTCAGTTAAGAGTGGCGTTTGACAATATCAAAGTATGCAATCTTTCATGCAGGAATCTTTGATGACCTCAAGTCAAAAGATAAGACATAATTATCACGGCAAAATCACTCATGACACTCATATAATAATCCATGAAGTGATTTCATGGCTGGTCAATCCAGTACACAATACTCTATGTGTACCTATGTGATGATTTGATATCTCATATCCATGATGGTAGTCATCAATCAGCATATACTAGTCTTAGAGTGTAATTGATATCCTAATCTCAATAACACTTGACTGGGGGTGTTTTAAGAATAGAAATAAACTATTCTAAGGACATTACATAATTTATTTAACGAAACGCAAATATATAAAAGTAAATTATATAATGATATAAATAGCATCATGATACAATGTTATGCCAACCAAGTAAAATCATCATATGTTCTTAGGGCATATCCAATAATGACGTCTAAATGACCTACGGGGTAATCAGTCATGCTCTCAAATGGAAGTCTATCCGAGGATAGATGAATAGCTCGAGAGAGATCGAGTGTCTCATCAAAATCAATGGGTCGAGGATGAAAAAGATAATATTTAACTAAGTCTCCATAGCTATGGATGATTTTACTGTGAGAAGCGGAAAATGTCAGGGGGGGGGGAGGGGGGGGAAGTTGATGATTACCCTCTTGGTGGCAAGAGCTTTAGCAGGCTGGTCCCGAGCTCTTTTCCCTTCCTCTTAAGGACCCTCCCCGACTTTACCAACCCTGGCCAAGGCCTCAGTGGCAAGGACCTCTTCCTAAGAAGTTGAAGGTTGATCCTCATGCTCCCAAGGAAGAGGGCCTGCTTTGTCTAGATGATATAGCCCCTCGTGGATGGCAAGGTCAATCTTCAGGTCGACATTGAGCTCACGTGGCCTGTCGATTACATCAACATAGAGCCCAAGTAGCTAAGGTCGAAGAAGAGACTCTACATAAGACTGGAAGGCCGAGATTTCTTCAATTTTGGATAGGGAGAGGCTGCCATCCTCCTCACAAATAGCATTGAAGTCTTTCAATTGAGCCTCGAGCCCATGAATGCCATCATTTTGGTGTTTAAAAGGCTTGAGAAGCTGGTCACTCTTCTGCACACCTTCTTTGAGGGCCGAAGCCATTACTAGATTCTCAGCTCTAGCCTCCATCACATTCTTCTTGCATTCCTCCAGAAGATTGTTCACGATCGTGTAGGAGGTATTGGCATGCTCCGCTAAAGCGGCAAGCTCTCCAGACAAGCTTTCTCGTCTTGGAGCTCAGTGATTAAGGTGGAAAATTCCTTATCTTTCTTCACCCTCTCCTCCTATCTTCTTAGTCTCTCACCCAAGAAAACATGATTCTGAAAAAAGAAGAAGAAAGGTCAGTATTCAAGAAGAATTGATATAGAAAAAACTACAAGATGACGCAGTACAAGTAGACGAGCAAGATAAGGATTGTTTAATAATTTTACTTCTTTAGTTAGATAGAATTTTATTTAGAAACTTGTTTTTTTTTTTTATTGTTTTCTTCCTTATTTTTTTTATTTCGTAGTCTGATTAGGAAAACAATATTTAGCTTTAGTAGTTTACTTGGATTCTATTTCCTACTCTAATTAGGAACACAGAACTTCTACTATTATAAATAAGGATGAATGCTTAAGAGATGGAGGAGAATCTATTGTCTCTTTCCTTGTCATCACGAGGTGTTGTTTTTTCTTTCTTCATCCTTTAACAACTTTAGATTGAATTTTGTTTAGAGGAGAAGAACTCAATTTTCATTGTCTAGAGCTCTAGCAAGTTCAGAAGTTAGATTATAGAAAAGCCTCAAATTTTGACGGATTATCCAAAGTTTGAGTTATTGTACATCAGCACTGTTCACCGATTACTGTTCCGACACTGTTCATCAGTTACTATTTACCGTCACTGTTCACCACATTTACTGTTCATCCGAACTAAAATTTGCAATTTTCTTGAGTTCCTATTATTAGATTTCTTTCAGAATTTCTTATTTCTCAACCCACCACAATCACTTCCTTCAGTTGGTATCAGAGCCAAGATCCAAGATGTCAAGCGGAAACATGGATCCAACCATGGCTACGATCCTGGAAGAGTTGCGTAGTGGCAGGGAAGAGAGTGACCGAGCCATGCAATAAATCCTGGAGAACCAAGCTCGAGCTACCAAATGGTTACAATATCTCCAATGCGTTCAATGTGCGACATTTTTTTCACTTCTATGGAGACACGAGAGCTTGAGGACAAGCTCTCTTCAAGAGGGGGAGTCTGAAGCAGTACAAGTAGACGAGCAAGATCAGGATTTTTTAATAATTTTACTTCTTTAATTAGATAGAATTTTATTTAGAAACTTGTTTACTTTTTCATTGTTTTCTTCCTGATTTTTTTTTTCCTAGTCTGATTAGGAAAACAATATTTAGCTTTAGTAGTTTACTTGGATTCTATTTCCTAGTCTGATTAGGAACACAGAACTTCTACTGTTATAAATAAGGATGAATGCCTAAGAGCTGGAGGAGAATCTATTATCAATAATATTTTAGCGTTTATCTCTCTTTCCTTGTGATCGCAAGGTGTTGTTTTTTCTTTCTTCGTCCTTTAACTACTTTAGATTGAAGTTTGTTTAGAGGAGAAGAACTCAATTTTCGTTGTCTAGACCTTTGGCAAGTTCGGAAGTTAGATTATCGAAAAGCCTCAAATTTTGACGGATTATCCAAAGTGTGAGTTACTGTTCATTGGCACTGTTCATCGATTACTATTCCGATACTGTTCATCTTCATTATTCACCGATTACTGTTCCGACACTGTTCATCGGTTACTATTTACCGTCATTGTTCACCACATTTACTGTTCATCCGAACTAAAATTTGTAATTTTCTTGAGTTCCTATTATTAGATTTCTTTCAGAATTTCTTATTTCTCAACCCACCACATCTACCTGCGTCACAAGAATACAGAAACAAAGATCACTTACTGTTGTGTGGAGAGAGGTGGTGTATCAATCCATCTCATCATCAGTGAGCTAGGGGGCTGACACTCCATCAGGAAAGATTTTGAGCAAAGCCATTGGAACAAGGAGTCGAATAACTCCATGATGAGGTCAGGGGCCCACAATGAGGTCCCCTCATCAGAATGAGAGGTGAAGGAAAGATTCCCCAACCTCTTTAAGGTCTCCGGTACCTCTTCAGCAGCGTGGCCATTGAAGTCTAGCCCTTGCTTGAAGCTCGTTGGAGTTTTCCCCTTGCCGGAATAGGTCGGGGGAAGCTCCTTCTCCTGTTGGGTGGACTGGGGGGAAGGATAACCTTTGCAAGCCTCTCGGAAGCCCACAGAGCTGCAACCTCAGCATTTCTCTTCATGGTGGTCCAATTCCGGATGGCCATAGTCACCTTTTTACTCCGGGACTGAGGAATTCCAATCTTGAAAGAAAACTCCCCAGTGGCCGAAGTTGTGGTTGAAGTAATAGTTGTAGCAGCAGATGAAGCTCCAGCAACATCCAGGGTTGCTGGTAGGAGCTCGAAAGGACAGCAACCTTCCTTGCTACCCTTGTTGTTGTGAGAGGGTAGAGGAGTTCAATAGCCATGTGGTCCTCATTGCTGTCAAAACGAAGAAAGGAAAAGATGTTAGTATGTAGAAAAGTTACAGAAAATTTATTGAAAGCTAAAAAATAAAGAAATTTCCTACTAGTGGGAAGAATTCCCATAGCTCTCCTAAGAGTGGGGAGGTTGCGATCTGCTGGACTTCCCAATTCAGCAGAACAGAGGAAAAGTACTGGCTAGACTGGCTAACTTGACCCGACCTTCTCAACATCTAAATTGGCTAGGTTGACAAGGAAGACTCTATCCCTCTCTTGCTCGTCATGCAGATAGAGTAAAGAGGCCATTATAGAAGGTTTTATTCAAATTCCAGTCCGGGTAGGGCTCAAACCGAACTAGATTGGCTGGAAGTTTGGAGAAAAGAAAAGAATCCTTCCAAGTGCCGCCTGAAGATTGGATGGGACCTAGTAATGTATACCTATTGTTGAATTGGAGGTACCCCACGCTAGTCTTGTTCGGGGCTATAGAAACACTGACCTTGAAGAAGCACCTAAAAAGGTCCAAAAAGACTGGAATTCTATATAGATGACAGGTCACTATAAATCCTATGATGGTTCGCATAACATTGGGCACGAACTATGCTATTGGAAAGTTCCAGAAGTGAACTATATCAAAGAACAGAGGGTGCAGGTATGGCACGAGAATGCTTCCCCTGAGGTTAGTCAAGTGAAGGACTATATGTCCAACACAACGACTGTTGGGATGCTCGAACTCTGGAGCGACTGCTATGTCATCCCTATTTAGGCCCCACTCCCTACTAATTTGAAAAATTTCTGAGGGAGAGGAAGAAAGAGAGAAGACCTCTAGTCGAAGGGATGATAGACTTTACTTTTGACACTAGTTGCCCTAGCGATAATAGGAGGTAGATAGTATATCTCATTCTCAGGATTTGCAAAAGGGTGAGTCCTAGAAATCTCTCCTGTACGAAGAGAAGGGGTGCTAGAGAAAAATGATTGGGTTAAGGAAGACGATTAGGCAAAAGATTCTGAAGACATTTTTCCTTTGAGAACTGCGAGAAGATGGGAATTTTCGAAAAACAATAGAGAGAAAAGATAACTCACTTGCTAGTTCTTGAAAAACTGAGAGGGGAAATGTTCTAACTTCTGAAGAGTTTGTCGAACAGAAAGAGAAAGAAAGTTAAAAAAAGTAGTAGTTCGAGTTGATGTTGCAGAAGAGAGATTCTATTTGCAGGAGAAGAGTTTTTGGTAAATTATAAAATCTTCAAAAGCTTCCTAATTTACATGTGAGAAGGAGTCCTTTGGGTTCCTAAAAAAGATCCAGTATGTTGGAACCGACGCAATTGCTAAAACTGATTAGGCACGTCAGCTTCGAAACTAGCTGTTACGGAAAACAGCATGATCCTTCAGTTGTCGGGACTTCAAGATGGTAATTTAGGTACCACGACCTTCGAGCTTGCTGGACCTAAATTGGGTAATGATAGGAGAAAAGGGTACAACCTGGATGAACCGACCCAAATGAACCCAAGCCCCGACCTAAATACCTAAAAGTCTGAATCACAAGTTAAGAGGAAAGGTGGGCAGCAACCTCTTCCCACCGACCTTTAAGGTCATCGACCTTGAAATGAGCTTAGGGGAGGTCTCACCGTACCGCAACCTTCGACCCGATGAGCTCCATTCCATCTCATCCATCTTCCATGCCATGAATAAAATATCTGTGACTCTTAACACATGTCGTGAATCTATAATCACTCATCGCGACCTTCTAAAAGGGATAGTTGAGACATTCAGCATTCACAAGTAGGTTGTGATGTTGGTTTATAGGTTGTTAACAAGCTTGTAGCTCTCAACCAGAGATGTGCATGGCAAGGTATCCCAATTAGGGAAACTTCACAATGCTAGGAGCAATTGGTGGGATATGATACGATCTCACAATTATCCTAATGGCCTATTTTTACTTAATTGAAGAGTCATGATCAATGAGATAACCTATTATTCGATATACAATATCGAACCACACACTATTCACGGATAGATTAAGCTTATTTACTCAAAGATTACTCTCTCATAATACTAATTTAGGAATCAAAGTTATCCTTAAGGCGACAGCCCACTCCGATGACTTAATCTTTTTCTCTTTAGGTTGTGGTTGCAGGCATCATCACAGTTTGGGTGATCCAAAGATCGTTTCCAAGCTCCACCAAAAGTGTTTTATTTATTGATTTAAGTATTTATTTACATGTCGAGCTCTACTAGCTTAATGGTTAGCATACAAAAGGTAGGTAGAATGTCACTGTTGATCATCGATAAGGGATGAATGTTAAAAAAAAATCGAAAGACAGAATTTACGCGATTTAGGAAAATAGCAAATTACCGTGATCAAACCAGGATGACTAACCGTTTTAAGGGTATGAATTTTTGTTCAATTTTTCAAGATCAAAATAGTTAATTTGACTTGGGGAAAAAAAAAAATCTTCAAAATCAGAATAAACCAAACTGTAAACGCCCGGATGTGGGACCTGTGGAGAAAGTGGGACCTATAGGAGTCTGCATGAAGGACTCGTGTGCTGATGAGTCCATACAGATTTAGAGATACAGGAGCGGTTGGGTGGGGGATTGGTCATGGGTACCACAAATTGGAAAATAAATATATAAAATAAAATAAAAGGTCCCAAAGATGCCAAAAGATCTATTATAAGACAGTCAGCCCCTCCAGAGAGTTGTTGCAGCTTTTACCAGAGTCTTGAGTTAGGGCCCCCCAACTTCTCATAGGCTATTCCTCTCCGATCTGATCTTTCCCCGCGCTCCAATTAAATTCATCAATTCGATCTGTGTGTACTCCATCAGTTGATATCATATCCCTTCAAGAAATCATTCATCCTACTTGCTATAATATTTAGAAAATATATATATATATATTTGTTGATTCTCTTCTTTCCAGGGCATTCTATCTGAGTTTTCTTAGTCATATATACATTGCTCTGAACCACTGCACTCTGAGTACTGATTGGGAGAGAGAGAGATGGGACACCATTCTTGCTGTAATAAACAAAAGGTGAAGAGGGGACTTTGGTCACCCGAGGAAGACGACAAGCTCATAAACTACATAACTACATATGGCCATGGATGTTGGAGCTCAGTCCCAAGACGTGCAGGTAATTAAAGAAAAAAGAAATCAAAAAAGACCTCATTTTTTGTTGCTGGAATTGAATTACTACGGCTGTTCATGCAAAATCTCTGAAATTGAAAATAAAATATGAATTGATGTGGATCTGCTGCTGCTGTCTGATCATGTGGTGGGTGTAGGGCTGCAGAGATGTGGCAAAAGCTGCAGGCTAAGATGGATAAATTACCTGAGACCAGACCTGAAACGAGGGAGCTTCACTCCCCAAGAAGCTGCTCTCATCATTGAGCTTCATAGAATTTTAGGCAACAGGTTTCTTCTATGCTCTCTCATACATATATACATACATGCATACTAATTAATTAATTAATTAATTAAAGTAATTAATAAGCTCTTCTTCTATTGATTCATCATATTAGTAAATATAGGAGAAATTATTATTATTATTGATGACAGATACTTAATTATTTACTTGATATCTGAATAATGATCATCATGCACAAATATATATATATACACACACATATACATATTCATGCAAAAAGACATTTCTCCCTCTGCGCAGGTGGGCTCAGATAGCTAAGCACCTTCCTGGAAGAACAGACAACGAAGTGAAGAACTTTTGGAATTCAAGCATCAAGAAGAAAATCCTCGTCTCTCATCATCATCATGGCCTTCTTTCTGATGATCATCGTCTCTCCACCAGCTTTTCAAATCTTCCCAACCCTGCTTTTGCCTCTTATGATCATCATCATCATCATGCTTTCTACTCCAATATTAATATTAACTCTAGTTTCATACAATTCCCCCCTCAGCAGTTATACTCCCCCAATTGTATGATCCCAGTCCCACCACCTACAATTACCTTGGATGATCACACATCTGAAATAATCGAACGTGATGATGGTGGATTAGTAAACTATACTACAAATCTAGCTCCTCCTGCAGTTCAGCCTTCAGCGGAGTACTCACTAATGACAGAAAGTACAACTACTACTACTAGGAATGCTTCAGCTTCAGCTTCTTGTTACAATGAAACGCCATGGCAAGTACTACTTGCCGGCGCGGGTTCTCAACCTGATCAGCTGCAGCAGTACTATCATGATCAACAAAATTGCACCCTTGATGATGATGATGATGAAGGATTGATCAAATCAAAGCTGGTAATAAAACCTTATAATAATGATGATGATGATGATGATGATGCTACTGCTGCTCTAAATCTAATAGCTCCTTCTGCCATGTCCAAATTTTGTCAGATGATGAAGGGAAATGATGAATATTGTAATATTCTACTCCCAAGTCCCCAAGAAATTGACCCAACAACTGCTATTCTCTCCTTCTTCCCATCTCCAGTAGTACCCTCCTATTCTTCAACCCATAACAATATCCAATCAATCATGTCATCCTCATCTTCTTCATCTCCACTGTCATGCAGCCAATTGCTTCTGAACCCTACCCAGGTTAATCTAGGTTGGGTTCTTCCCTAGATTAATCTATTGCAGCATACACCTTCTATATATAATAAATATATATATATATTTATGGATTGTTTCCTGGATAGCTAAAAATCTCGCATGCCTTAATTAAAGGCTAGCTATATGGCGCTCCGTTGAATCTAATCTAATTAAAATGTTGCAATTTATATTTGATGTCATGTCCGGCCGCATGCTGTTTTTGCCTTTGAAGTTGCTTCAGATCTTGGTATGTCATCTCTTAATTAATTAGACCTGCTTTTTACAGTATTATTATATATGAATGATCTCATGTTAATTAATATGTCCAAAGAGTACTTTCTGATCCTTCTTCTTCTTCCCTTATTTTTCCCTTTTTTTTTTTTTCCTTTTTTGAATATATATATATATATATATATATATATATATATATATATATTGAAATACTAAGTATAAACTTT
>JAOXNR010000810.1:0-10662 GCA_028571225.1 Parsonsia alboflavescens
AGAAGATCTTTTGCATAGTAGATCAAGACGTCCAGATCCATTCCGCAGGACAAGATCTTCGCGAATCTTCAAAACCAAGTATCGTTCTTGAACTCTTTTATGTGAGAGACAAATTTTTTTTAAATCCTGGGACTCCTGATTCGTTTCCTCATGGATTCAGGATCCGGTTCCCCTACAATAGTTACAAGACGAAAATTAAAATTAAATGAAAATGATTTTTCAAAGTAGTTGAAAATCGAAAAGCCGAAAAGAGGCAACTTTAATTTATCAAAAACTGTCGAAAAAACAACTAGCCAAAAACGATTCTTAAAGCTGAAAACAAAGCCTAACCCTAATCGGAAATGAAAAGTAAAGAAATTGCAAAAAACCCCCTAGAAAAACAGTAAATTATGAAATTATCACTAAAAACAGTAAAATTATGACAATGCCATTGAAAACAGAAAATTGTCCAAAATTCCATTGAAATGACTCCGGATGGCCGAAAAACGCCTTGCATTTCTTTAGGCCTTTCCAGGTCACCCAGTCAGATTTGAGCTTGATCCGAGCTTGTTTCAGTCACCTCAGGAATCATGCCCGACATCAATTCGGTGTTTAAATCATCTCATGACTTCTTCTTCAAACGTTCTGAATGTCGTGGAGCCGATTGTGGAACCGAAACTTGCTGAACCAACACTTGCCCCGCATCCGAACCACCTTGATCAGCAACCAGCTCTGCGTCATTCACACACTCACATGACTCAGGATGTATCAAATGGCTAGCCCCAGATTCACACTTGTTTGCAGGCCTGATTTGTAGGTTGTCACCAGCATCAATATGCTACTGACTGTCGTTGGTTTGGGGTACACCGGTTGGTGCTCTTCTACAACAAAACATTTTTGTTTTTCTTCTTGTTTCACCCCTTTCTTTGGTGCTTCACTTCTTGGCTTCTTCCACTTGATTTCATATGCTTCTTGAAGTGTTTTCAAGCCACTTTAAATCAAGTCTTCAAGCCTAAACTTGAGGTATAACTCCTTGTACAAGACCATGCAACCATTTTCAAGATCATCTTCTAAGAAGATCGTAAGCTCTTCAATCCTTTGATCAACCAAGACTTCTTTGATTCTTGAGCTATCGATCTTCATTCATGAGACTTCATTCTAGTATTTGAAATGCAAGTTCTTATACATAATCTTCAAGTCAACATTTGGTTGATTCATAGGAAAGTAATGACTTGACAACTTCCATACTCTCTCCAGCTTGGAATGAAGGTCTTTATAAGCAACTTTTCTTCTATGAATCTTCCCTTCATTGAATTCCTCCATCACTATCTTCCTTGATGATTCTATTAAGAATTCTGGCTCCACGACCTGCAGTCCTTCTAGTAAGGTCTAAAAAGATGCACGTTACCCCTAGGCCTAGTGTGAGTACAAAGAGAGGTCGCAAGGAGGCCTGGCTGCAAGATATTAGCCCACAACGGCCTACTAATTTAGCTACTCCATCTTTGGTAAAGTCTCCAACCCCCTCTCCTTCATCTGCTCAGAAGGGGAAAACTCTTGCTTCCTTCTCCAAAGGCGGAAAAATGTTAACGACCTTCAAGAAGGAGGTACCATTCATCGGCAAGGTTGTAGAGGAGGTCGCAGCTAGTGTTGAGAGACTTCAGAAGGAAATCCTAACTTCCTAGTCTAAGAAAGGGATCAGAAGGTGGGTCTCAAACCTTTCTTTGGAGGCCACGACTCACTGCTTCAATGGTCTCATGCCCAATCTTTTCTGTTGGAGTGCACACCTCCAATTGATAAAGAAATTTGTAAACGACTCACTGATGAGGGCTAAAAAAATATGTTGCCTCTCTTCACTCCACAATATGTCCCCTATCTCGCTTGAGCTTGAATTTAATAATTTGATGAACTCTTTTTGCTAACATCCTTTTCTGGTTTTTGTAGACCTATGTGTTCATTAGCGAGCAAGTAAGGAGGAATCTGGAGAGAAAGAAGAAAGATAGAGAGCACTCCCTCCTCATTGCAGGTCTCTAGCAAGAGAAGACTAAGCTAGAACAAGAAAAGGCAAAGCTTGGTGAGGCTTCTAGATGTACTATTCAGCAGGAGTTGGAAGCAGTTAGGATAAGTCTTCATAAGACCCTCATTGCTATTGATGAAAGCAGGAGGCCACCAAAAAGGTATTTGAGGCTAACAAGACCTTGGAGTAGAAGAATAGGGAACTCGTTGCTCTGGGGAACCGCCTCAACAATCGAGTGAAGGCACTAAAGGCCCAAAGCGAGGCGGATGCAGGGGAATTCAAGAGGTTGAGAGACCACTTTGACGAGCATAGGGATTTTCTTATTCAAGACCTTGTAGCTTTTCCTTCTTCCAATCCTATGTGGAGGGGCTTCTTCAGCCCTTCTTCTAATGCAGACTGGTCCGAGCTTGGAATGGGCTCAACTTTGACTTTTGGGCTTTTTATGTTTTTAGGGCTTTTTTTTAATTTTCAATTAGGTTTAGGGTTAGATTTTAGGTTATAAATATCTCATTTTGTCTTAGTTACAAACAGCTTTTACAATGTGATTTTTTTTTTTGACTTTTGTCATTAAACTGAAAACTTGTGTGTTATCACAATATCCAGTTCTTTTTCCTGTTTAGCCATTTATTCGTTAATTTGTATTGCATCAGTTGGTATTAGAGCACTAGGTTGCCTTCACGAATGGCTGAACAGAATCGTCTTCGTCGTGGACGGCGTCGTGCTGGAAGGGGATGTGGAGTTGTTTCTGAGGAAAACGAACAGTCTCGTCAAAGAGACCTGCGAGAAAATGAAAACGAAGCACAGAGAAGGCGGATCCAAGACTTGGAGCGGCAACTAGGGCAGGCTAGGTTGGATGTTCAGACTTAGGGGGGGGGGGAATCAGAGATTGAATATGAAGATGAGGGGGAAGACATCAATCCGTTTGGGGTTTTGAATCAGGGGCATAATTGAGCAAAATGACATAGCAGACAATGTTCCATCCTGAATCTCGACATGAAAATCGAGATTTCCGATTAGGCAAGCAGGTCAATCGAAAGATCATAAGAAAAAAAAATCCAAAGTTTGAGTTTTCTGAAACTGTTATCGTTGTAGTGTTCACCGTTCATCGTTTTTACTGTTCATCGCAGTTACTGTTTATCCAAACTAAAGGTTGTGATTTTTCTTGAGATCTAGTTATTAGGTTTTTTTTTAATATATTTTATTTTATTTATTTATTTTAATTAGAGTTCTTTTGGGTCAAAAGTACTAATAGAAAAGTAACTGGGGAAGACGAGTCTGATTTGAGGACGAATCTTTTCCTATCCGCGGAGAATGATGCAGACTGGCCTGAGCTTGGAATTGGCTCAACTTTGACTTTTGGGCTTTTTATGTTTTTAGGGCTTTTTTATTTTCAATTAGGTTTAGGGTTAGATTTTAGGTTATAAATATCTTGTTTTGTCTTAGTTACGAACAGCTTTTACAATGTGATTTTTTTCCAACTTTTTTCGTTAAATTGAAACCTTGTGTGTTTTCACAATATCCAGTTGTTTTTCTTGTTTAGCCGTTTATTCGTTCCTGTTTATTGCATCATCTTCAAGGAGCTCAACCTCGAGATTTAGCCCGATCCTACCTCGCATAACAGACTCCATCATCTAGAGTTGGCTATAGGTGTTCTCCCTTGGAGCCAACTTGTCGTGTCCAAAGAACAAGGTCGAATTGAGGCCAGAGAGGAGGGGAGGAGGTGATGAAAAATGAAGTAATCCCCCTAGCAACCTTGAAGCCTTTAGTCCCCGAGGACACAACTGTCTAGGAGGATTGTTTAGGTAAAATTGTTATAAAATATCGGGGCACATTATGCTTGTATCCTTTGTTTGCTTGCAATCAGCCTTTTAATGAGGCTTTTGAAAATTTTCGGGCTCTCCTGGTTGGTGTAGGTCGTGAGTAGCTTGGGAAGATTTGAAGCTAGAAATTAGATTGACCTCTTGTTACTGCTAACAATCAACCAAAAAAATTGATTTGGAAAACAATTTCAATACCTAAGCTAGGTAATTGGAAAGCCCTTTTGAAGTATCTCAAGACTAGAAAAGTTCATGAGGAAGAGCACTCAAAGATCAAGTTTGATCTAAGAAAGAAAAGTCACTCATTGTAAATATTTTTGTAGAACCTTGGCCTTTCAATAACAAATAGAGGACTATTTATAGTCCTATCAATAAGAAGCCCTAATAATACTTAATGACCTTGACAACCTTCTAAAATAGCTTACAAGACAAAGAAGTTAACAAAATCAAGTGCAATCGTCAAAAATGGGTCAAGGTTGCATTAGGCACCAAAATTGGAAAAATAGAACTTTAGGGAGCACAGGCACTTGTGGATTGATCGGTAGCTGCATCGGTTTTCTCTGGAAATCACACCAACTGAAGCCTTCGCAAGGAGTGATGACCGACGCTTGGGCAGAATTCGACTAGCACTAGTGATGGCCACCGGTGAAGGACTTTTCTTCATTCCAACTTGATTTTCTTGTTGTTTTCACTTCCATTTAGGTGTTTCTTGGTGTGTTTTTCAAGCCACTCAAGTTTAAAGGTCTAAACTTGAAGTACAAATTCCTGTACAAGAACATACAAACATTGTCAAGATCATATCCAAAGAAGACCATAAACGCTTCAACCCTTTGAGCAACCAAGACTTCTTTGATTCTTGAGCTTTCAATCGTCATTCTTGAGAGTTCATTCTTGTATTTGAAATACAAGTCTTTATACTCAATCCTCAAGTCAACATTTGGTTCATTCTTAGCAAAGTCATAACTTGAAAGCTTCGATAATCTCTCTCGAACTTGAAATAAAAGGTTTTTATAAACACCTTTTCTTCCATAAATCTTCTCTTCATTGAGCTCCAACATGAATGTCTTCCTTGAAGATTCCATTAACGATATGATTGATCCTTGATCTCCATCTGATAGGTAAAATAGGTATGGCCCGAACCATGTAACCTCAAATACCGACCCGAATACAAGAGATTCGATCCAACATTGCTAAGGGGCTTCGAGCGACCTTCTAGGTCGCTGATCCTCAACAAGCTTAGGAAAGGTCTCATTGGACCATGAGCTTCGACCCAATGAGCTTCGAATCCATCTCATACACCTTCCATGCCACAATTAAACATCTATGACATTTAATATACATTATAAACCTTAAAATCACTCATCACGACCTCTAAAAAAGCTCATCGAGACCTTCGAGGCTCACTAGAAAGTCCTAAGGTTGGTTCATAGGTCATTGACGAGCTCATAGCTCTTACACCAGAGACGTGCATGTAAAGGTACTTGATATTATGGAAACTCCAAGATTCTATGAGCAATTGGCTTGATGTTATCTCACAATTATCCTAAATGCCTACTTTCACATAATTGAGATTCACTTCAACAAGGTAATTTCACCAAAATGGTAACTTCTTATTCGATATACATTATCGAATCACAACAAGATGATCAGGTAGATTGGATTCAATTTTACTCTGAACTAATACTTACTTAGGCATCAGAGTTATCCTTAGGGCGATAGCCCACTCTAGTGATCTAATTTCTTTCCAGTTGTGATTATGGTGTCATCACGGTTCGGGATGATCCGGAGGTCATTTATGAGCTCCATCACTTTTGGCCAAATTTGTGGGAAGAACACTCTGACCAAAGATTTTTATTCCCAACACTCAAAAACCAATTTGAAAACATGATGACACGATCATAGCTGACATGTGTATAGCCACCATGTTGTGCCTGACCACAAGGGAGAACTCAGTTCCAAACTGGAGACACCATACTTGAAGATCTAGTTCATAACAAAAATATCAATAATGTGATTTCACCATGATTTGTATATAATTTATTTTAAGTTTTATATCTATTTTATGTCATTATGTTATGCAATTTAGCTGAATTATGTCATTTTAGATATATTTTACTTCCATATGCTTGAGTTTGTTTGTATGAATATTTGGTTGAAAAATGCGCTACAAATTACCAAGTTGGCATAAGGATCTTGTCCAGAACAGATCGTGGTGCAATAAAGTGGAGTAGCGGTTGCCAAATGGCTTTGACCAAGCTTGTAGACCTCGGCAAAAACTTTCAATTTTATTAGGATTTGATTATTTTTCCGAAACAACTTTTTGTATTAGGTTTCTATTTTATTATTAGACTTTTATTAGGTAATGACTTATTTGTAAAGGGTCTCTACTCCTATAAATATTTTCTTTTTGATAGTCTTGGATACACAATTCAAGATTGATTTTCCGAGGATTTCTAAAGACAAAGGGTAGATTTTCTCTTTCTCTTTTCGCACAGATTTTTCTGTTTTATTAATCATGTCTTATGAGTAGTCCTCTTTTGTTAACAAGAACATGAAGTAGGTTATTTTGATATAGGGTTATGAGATTTAGTTTGTTTTTCTATTAAAGATTTGATCTTTATTATTAAGTATTTGTGAAATTCTTGTTTTCAAGTTATTAATTATGTTTATTGATTTAGCTTGATCACCTAGATTAATTTGCATGATTATACTACTAGAGTTTAAATGTTATTGCTAAGATTGATAAATCCATAGGTAGCAACTATGATTTAAATTTGGCTTGGCTAACAACTTTATTTGGCAATGGAGAATTGTATGAATCAAATTGAATGAATTAAAGCTACTTTGTTTATGTATTTGACGTTGGTGATGCCTTCATGCTTATGCAATCTAATTGATTAAATTTATTATTCGCATGTCGTAGGTTTAATTGATTAAATTAGGGATTTTATTTTCTCGCTATGAGAAGTAGATTTATTTAAAGGATGCGAATTTGAGTGCTAAGACAAATTCTAAAACTAACTACTTAATTGAGTTATTTGATCAATGATTGGCAACAGAGCAATTGACCTAGGGATTGTTTTTTGTTAACAGCTTTCTCATCTCTATTCTGCTCTTTAAATTAGTTTTAAATTCTTTGTGTGATTTTATTTTATAAATTCTTTCAAAAATTTTCCAGAAGCAGAGGGATATACACGAGGGCTAGTTAGCGTACTAGTCCAAACAAGAAAAACGTTCGAATCCTCGAACAACCTTGAGTTCACAAGAAAAGAGCGAAACTCTGAAATATTATTGATAGTTGATTGAATGCTTAGCCCTTAGGAATAAAATGTGCAAAATAGATAGCACAAAATAAGATCTCCAACTTTGATTAACTATTTCTTTATTTCTTTTGTTTAGACTTGGCACGGTCCAATTGCTCCAGAAATATCTCGAACGCTTTCTCGAAATTGAGCTCAAATTGGGATGGAGCAGCTCTGCGGCACAATACTCATACAAGTCACCAACATTGAACACCTTGGAGATCTTCATAGAATCAGGCAAATAGATCACATACGCATTATACCCTTAAGGAAGTCATGAAAATGCAGAGACGGTTACCTTGAATAAGAACCCATCAGTGATGTGAAACTCCCCAATTGGCTGCCTCTGATCACAAACCTCCCATATCTCCTTGAAATCCTCATCCTCCAGGTTTAACTCCTTCAAGTATTCGAACCCCATAATCTCAAGAGCAAGGGGCATCAATAAGTGAGCGCGTCGGCTTAACGAGTCTGCCACGCGATTAGTAGCCTCAGACTTATGTAGAATAGAAAAAGGAATTTCTGCAGATAAGTAGCCCATGCATACTATCCAGCTTCTTATGACTATTAACACACTTCAAGGCTTGGTGGTCCTTGTACAATACAAACTCCCTTTGAATTAGATAATGCTCCCAATGCTTGAGAGCATGAACTACAGAATAAAACTCTTGGTCATAGGTGCTCCACTTCTGCCTTGGCTCACTCAGCTTCTCACTAAAGAACTCCACCGGTCTCTTCTCTTGGGACAACACTGCCCTAATACCAATGCCACTAGCATCACACTCAACTTCAAAAATTTTGTTGAAGCTATTTAATGCTAAGACTGGTGCAGTACTGAACTTCTCCTTCACCAAAGCAAAGCTCTTGTCTTGCTCATCTCCCCACATGAACTTGCCATTCTTCAAACATGCTGTGATTGGAGCCATAATAATGCTAAAGTTCCGAATGAAACACCGATAAAAGGTAGCTAAGCCATGGAAACTCCAAACTTCCGCCACATTTTTATTAGTGGGCCAGTCATGTATGGCTCGAACTTGATCCTCATCCACATGTATGCCTTCAGAACACACCACATAACCAAGAAATAATAAGATGCAAGTCATGAAACTGCTCTTCTTGAGTTGAATGTACAACCTGTTTTCTTGCAAAACAACCAAACTTGGCATACATAATCCACATGATCTTTCTCCGTTTTGCTGTAGATAAAGATGTCATTGACATAAATGACGAAAAACTTTCCAATGAACTGTCGCAAGATTTGAGTTATCACCCTTATGAAGGTACTTGGAGCATTAGAAAGGCCGAATGGCATGACAAGCTACTGATAAAGGCCATGCTTGGTCTTGAATGTAGTTTTCCACTCGTCCTTCGGTCGGATATGAACCTGATGGTCCCCACTTCGCAAATCGATCTTGGAAAACCACTTTGACCCATCTAGCATATTGTCAAGTCGTGGTATGGGAAACCTTTACATCACTGTGATTTTGTTTATGTCGCAACTGTCAACACACATCTGCCAACTTCCACCCTTCTTTGGCTTCAATAAGGCTGGAACACCTCGTCGACTCAGACTTTCTCGAATATGTCCCTTCTGCAATAGCTTTTGCACTTTACCTCTTAGAATTTCACTCTCATTTTGACTCGTCCAAGAGTGTGGTAGATTAGGTAGACTCACCCTAGGAACTAGATCAATCTGATGCTGATTGTCCCTCATGGGAGGGAGCTCATTGGGCACGTCATCAGTGACTAACTCGTTGAACTCCTCCAACAAAGGTTGTATCTTTGATAGCACCAAAATATCAACAACCTCCGTTTTATCCTCTACTATTAGCACCTTCACAACCATGGCATCAACCTTCTTGGACTTCTTGGAATCCATTACAAATTCATCTTGGCAACTAGCAATGGTTAGAAATTATGACATATTTTCTTGAGGCGGTCTTACAGACTCCTTTCGCTCAATAGGTCCCATAACAATTTTATAACGTTGGGAATTAAAATAATAGACATTTTCACGACCCTTATACATCACATCTATATCATACTGCGACTCCCTACCTAATAAGACATTGCTTGCATCCATATCAATGACATCACAAGTAACATTAGATCTATAAAATTTCCCAATTGAAATAGTAAGCTTATAGACTTCTGTTATCTTTATTGCAAATCCCTTCTTGATCCAGTCGATGCTCTAAGGAGAGAAATGATGTTCCATTGGTAACTTTAGATGCTCCACCAGCAGCCTCACCAAAAAATATTCAGAACTTCCACTATCCCAGACCAAGTCACAAACTTTCTTGTTAATCAAGCAGTTTTATCAAAAGATGTTGTGGCGTTGGGAGTTGTCTTCCATCTTTTGGTGCAAATAGCAATGGCTGCACCACGCAATTTAGCCTCTCTCATTCCTCCTCGGCAAAATCAGCCTCGTCGTTTTCCTCTTGCCAATCCTTCACAAACCCCTTGACCTCGTGGCCTTCTTCCGTCAGTAAGTGTAGATTTGGATCAGGGCATTCGTTGGAGCGGTGACCCAGTTTGCCACACCTAAAGCACTTGCCTAGCATATGGGTTGGAAAGCTTAGGGGGGTTTTTGTTGGCTCCACTTGCTTGAGCACCCCTTCTAATCCTTGGCTTCTCAGCAGTCGTGCTCTTTGTCTAAACTGTAGGAACTGTGGCTTGGGTGGGTTTTCCTTTTTCTTAAGCCGAGCTAGACTGCTCATTGGCATCTTAACAGCACTTGGAATAAGTCAGCTTGCATTCCTTCTGCTCCACCTTAAATGCCATATTATGGGCTTCATCCATGTCCTATAATATCTACAGTCTAATCTACTCTCGAATAGAGGGTCGCAACAAATCGAGATATCTAGCAACTGGCTGCCCTTCCAACTCGTTCAAATTGCTGCGATCAGCCAACTAATTAAATTCAATTGTGTAATTATACACGGTTTTTTACCCTTGCCTGGCATGAAATACATGTTGCTCATAGTCTTCGAATGAAAATCTATCCATCATTAATTGTTTTATTCTGCTCCAGATTCGGACAAAATCCTTTCTCTACCTCTGTCTTTTGGCCTGCAATTGATGACACCAAACTGCAACACCACTTTTCAATTCATACATAACCATTTCTACTTGTTTCGATTCAGGCAATGATGCAAAGCTGGTTGCTGATCAAGGTGGTTCGGATGAGGGGTAGATGTTGGTTCAACAAGTTTCGATTCCACAATCAACTCCATAACGTTTGAAGAAGAGGACGTGAGCTGCTTAAAACACTGAATTGATGTTGGGCATGATTCCCGAGGTGACTGAAATGAGTTGGGATCGGGCTCAAATTTGACTGGGTGACCCGGAATGGCCCAACAATCCAAAATCATTGCCATGCTATGATGCAAAGCGTTGTTCGGCCAACCGGAGTCGTTTGGATGGAGTTTTGGGCAATTTTCTATTTTTAGTGGCATTGTTGTAATTTTAAAGTTTTGAAGGACTTTTTGGGTGTGTTTTTTGTTTTGGATAATTTTGGGCCAAAAGAACTCGGAATGGGCCCAAATTT
>JAOXNR010000811.1:0-10662 GCA_028571225.1 Parsonsia alboflavescens
AAGAGGTTGGTTGTTGTAGTGGTTTAATCTACAAAGGTCTTCCTAATCTCCAAAAACTTACCTTTGATGAGTCCTTTGTTTTATACCGATTTGGTTTGATTGTTTGTGTGAAAATTAACCCTTTCAACCTACAAGAAAATCATATCAAGAAGCAAATGTGGTCAGTGATAAACCCCTGCTAGAAAACTTATGTTTATCTGCAGGGTTTGACTCGACATCAGACAAGTGGTTTATTGACTCCGGTGCTTCTTTCCACTGCACTTGCAGAGAGAACAATTTGTTGATCATGTCAGTGGAGATTTTGGGCAAGTGGTTGTGGGAAACGGACACAAATGTTCGATCATCGGAAAAAGGACTGTGATTGTGAATGTCTCAAGTGGAAGAAGCCTAGCCTTGCTCGAAACCAGACACATACCAGAACTGAAGAAAAAATTCATCTCAACTAGTAAACTTGACCAAGAAGGTCTGGTAACGACCTTTGGGTGCGAAGAATGGAAGATAACCTCAAAAGCAAGAGTAGTAGCAAAGTGTACAGGTACACTTTACCTTCTCCAGGGAGATAATATTAGTGATATGGTTGCAGTTATAGTAGCTATAGGAAATCTATCTATTCTTTGGCATCATTGGTTAGGACATCTTGGTGAAAAGGGTGTAAAGTAGTTACACTCAAGAAAGCTACTTCCAGGATTACAAAAGGTTGAGCTAGATTTTGTGAGAGCTGCATCTATGGAAAACAGAAGGCAGTCAGTTTTCAGTTGAATGGTCGACAAAATAAAAGTCAAAAGCTAGAGTTGGTTCACACTGATGTAGGGGGACCAACTCAGGAGCTCTCTATGGTGGTAAGAGATATTTTGTTACATTCATTGATGATGCAACAAGGAAGACTTGAGTCTATGCTCTTAAAGAAAAATCAGAAGTTTTTGGGGTGTTCAAAATGTGGAAGACAATGGTAGAAAAGGAAATAGGCTGTCAAGTTAAATGTCTGAAGTCAGACAATGGTAGTGAATACACAAGCAAGGAATTTGCAGAATACTTGTGTCAGCTAGGCATACATGGGTTGAAGACTATCCCTAGAACTCCTCAGGAGAATGACGTTGCTGAGAGAATGAACAGAACCATTCTAGAACGTGCGAGATGCATGAGACTACATGTGGGTCTTCTACTACACTTGTGGGCTGCTGCTGTTGATACAATTGTTTACCTTATCAACAGAAACCCCACTAGTGCGTTGCATGGAGATATACCACAAGAGAGATGGTCTGGAAAAAGGGTAAATTATTCCTATCCTAAGGTCCTTGGTTGCATTGATTGATAGGGAGGACAGGAAGAAACTTGATGCTAAGTCCCAAAAGTGTGTTTTTATCGGATATGGTGGCGATGAGTAGGGTTACAGACTTTGGGATTACGAGAATAACAAAGTCATTCGTAGCCGGAATGTGATATTCCATGAAGAAAAGATGTACAAGGATCGTCAGACAGAGCATGGAAAAGCTAAAAAATCAAAATATGTTGAATTAGATACGGTGCCTGTGAAGAGGATCCCAACAAATCAGAGTGCATTTGAAGAAGAGGTTCAAGATGAACCTATTATCAGTGAGGAGCCAGTTCAAGAGGAACACAATGATTCCGAGCAGACCAACAACTCTGAAGAACCTGTTTTGAGGAGATCCACACGTGTGAGAAAGCAGAAAGAAATATTTGTTCCATCATCAAATATTGTTCTGAGCTATGTCCTGTACACAGATTCGGGAGAATCGGAGACCTATGATGAAGCAAAGAAAGATACATCTCACTTGCAGTGGGAGAGTGCCATGAAAGACGAGAAGAGCTTGTTATTCCAGAACCAGACTTGGGAGCTAACCAAGTTACTTGCATGAAAAAAGGCCTTATTAAACAAATGGGTGTACAGGATTAAGAATGAAGCTGATGGAAGTATCAAACACAAGGCCAGACTTGTAGTGAAAGGTTTTTCTCAAAAGGAAGGGATTGACTACTCTGAAATTTTTTCACCAGTAGTGAAAATGACATCAATAAGAGTCTTGCTGAGCATTGTAGCAGTGGAGGACCTTTATCTTGAGTAGTTAGACTTAAAAACAACGTTTTTACATCGTGACTTCGATGAAGAGTTGTACATGGCACAACCTGAAGGTTTTGAGGTCAAAGGTAAGGAGCACATGATATGTCGTTTGAAAAAAAGCTCGTATGGCTTGAAACAAGCTCCACGACAATGGTACTTGAAGTTTGATGGTTTCATGGAAGAAAAAGGACTTGCACACTATGAGTCTGATCATTGTGTTTATCTTCGCAAGTATAGCGATGGTGATATTGTATATCTCTCTTTGTATGTGGATGATATGCTAGTGGCTAGTTCAAATATGAAGTGAATTGCTGAAGTGAAGAAAATGCTAGCATCACAGTTTGCTATGAAAGACTTGGGAGAGGCCAAGAATATTTTAGGCATGAAAATCATCAAGGACAAGAAAAACAAGAAGCTATGGCTGTCACAAGAAGACTATGTGCACGAGGTGTTGAAGAGATTCAACATGGAGAATGCAAAACTAGTTGCGACTCCTCTAGCAAGTCACTTCAAACTTTTAAAGGACATGTGTCCAAGCACTCAAGCTATGAAGGATGAAATGGCAGCAGTTCCACACACATCAACAGTGGGAAGTTTGATGTATGCCATGGTGAGCAAGAGACCATACATTGCGCAGGCAGTGGGAGTAGTGAGTCGATACTTGCAGAACCCAGGCAACAAGCATTGGAATGTAGTGAAATGGATATTGAGATATCTGGTAGGGACACCAAATTATTCTCTTTGCTATGGTAATACATCCCTAGAATTAGAAGGCTTTGTGAATGCAGATCACTCAAGTGATCGAGATAGTGGTAAGAGTATCACAGGATATGTCTTTACAGTTGCAGATACAACAGTGAGTTGGGTATCTCAACTGCAGAAAGTGATGGCTCTTTCAACAACAGAAGCAGCTAATCATGTGGTTACAAGAGTACATGGAGGAGCTACATCGAAAGCAGCCAATCAGTATATTGTGGAGTGATAGTCAAAGTGCAATGCACTTAGCTAAGAACGCAGCGTATCACTCAAGGACGAGACATATCAAGAAGCGTTATCACTTCATCAGGTCAGCTTTGAAGGATAATGATTTGAAGTTACAAAAGATTGATGGCTCAAAGAACCCTGTTGACATGTTGACCAAGGTAGTAGACAGAGAAAAACATGTTTTCTATACTACCACCATTGGAGTTACTCCATGTTAATTGATTGAGGAATATTGCAGAGGCATAAGTTGTTTGGTGCAAACATGTTATTTCATGTTTCAAAGTTGATTGGTGCATCAGGTATATTTATTTTCAAGTGGGAGATTGTTGCCTTGTGAAGCCAAATATACTACATAAGGAATTCGAGACTCAAGAAATAGAATTCAAGACTCGAGAGATTTTGAGACAGTCCAAGAAGAATCCGAGATGGAAGGAATTTGAGATTCGAGATTCAAGACCAAAGGAAATATATATAAAGAAAAATTCTGCTATAATACATAGAACAGAAGAGACACAGAATAGAAGGGTGAGAGGCGACAAAAGTGTAGAGAGGAGAAAGGAGAAGAAAAATCATGGGTTTGATTTTTCAGTGAGAGTTCTCGCTCCTTTTGTACTCTGATCTTGAGAGAAGATCATTCTTGTACCTAAACTCTTCTGACTAGTGAAAATTTGCAGAGTACTTCTGCACGGAGACGTAGCCCTAGTTGGGTGAACTTCGAAAACAAATCTACTATCACACTCCTTCTTTGTTTGTCTTGCTGTAACAATTTTAGTGCAAATCTGAAGAAGGTCGCACGAAGGATAGTTATCCTTAACATGTCCTACTTCTTTTCTTCACTCCATTCACTAGCCAGAATGTGGCAGTTCTATCAGTTGATTCAAGAAGAACCATCAAACCTGAGGCAACAATGGAATTGCAAGCAACTGGATCACATCAATTCACTTGGATAGTTCCGCTCCCCTCAACCATTCTAAATTAAAGTACGAAGTCTTCTTTCTTTTCCTCCTCTCAGGAAAGAGATTAAAAATTTAACACTTCCAAGGCTTAGAAAACATAAGCAAAGCAATTAGGATACAGCTCATACACCTCATTGCCAAGGAATAAGAATTATTCCAAAATACTTAGCACATATATGATACAAAGGTAAAAAGAGGACAATCTTACAGTAGCATTAATTGCAGCTGTTGGCACAAAGGGACTTTGAATTGCAGCTAATTGAAGGCTGGTTAAAGGACTATTATGCAAATGAGAGGGTAAATTACTAATGCAAAATTGTTTTTACCCGTAAGTTTTTGACTTCCCGTTTCGTGGTCTTCACTGGGAAGTGTCTTCATTCCGGTGGCTACTGTCAATTGTCGATGAAGTTGTTGCTGTGATCGTGAATGAAGACTAGGGCTGTTGAGTAGGGTTTGGGAATTGCCTAATTTGCAACAAGAATGGGCTAAAAGAAACAAAACAAATTTGTTGCATTTTTTTTAATATTAAAGTGTAAAGAGATTTTATCCCTATGAATTTTTAACAAGTTTATCGGGCGATCGGGGCCGCCATGAAAATAGCCGAAATTGGATGGTGTGAACCTTAATAGCTATCAATAAATTGATATGGGACCTTAATGGTTAAAAAAAACACATAAGAGATCCAACAATGTTTTGATCCAAACATATGAGACCATTTTGATAAAAAGCCCATATTATGATCTTTCAACACTTTGAAAAAATTTCGAACTTTCTTATCGAAATAGAGTTTTAACTCTAAAAAGATAAAAGTTTCCTTTTAAAAATAGGATCAAAACATACCGTTCAATTCTTTAAAATTGGACTCTTGTCCAAATAGACTTACCATTAGTTATTTACTTCTCCTCAGCCTAACAGTCTAATAAGGTTCATGGTTCATTTAGCCCATAATTTATATTCCATCCCCAAATACTTCCGGAAGCCTTACTAAGCAAGCCTTCATGGATATCAAATGGTCCATTTATGCTGTACAATGACTTCCCCAAATTAAAATTTTTTATTATAGTAGATGTATTAATCCTTTTTTAAAGTTTATTTTACTATTTTGTTTAAAATTAAAAAACAAATCTTCAAAATAGATTTTAAAATATAATATATTTTTTTGTTGGTTTAAACTTTATAATAATATTATTTTTCATATGAGGAATGTAACAAAATAATGTATTTTGTCAATTGTGTAAAAAATGAAAAAGAGTACTGTCAAATAAAAAAAAAGAGCAAAGTCACATTTCCAAAAGGAGATTTTATTGGTTTTCATAATGACAAACTCAAAGTCAACTTTTCCAATCGCGACTTCACCCTGCTAGGACGCGAGGTCATTTGCGTGGCAGAAGACGCTTTCTGCAAAATTGACTTTAGTCTAGTAAGCCAAGATTGACTTCTAAAACTGCGATTTAGCAAATTCATGTCCGATCATAATTTCTTGAATCGTGACTTCACTGAAGTCATTTTTTCAATTTTTGACACCTCAAACAATTCTTCCTCATCTGCAGAAATCACAATAAAATTACCATTTCACGACGCATCCAAAACAATCAAAAACTCCTCCCCTTCTCTCTAAACACTAAACTAGCGAAGGGAATGATACCACTGTAGACACATTGCCGACAATTACAAATTCAAAGATACTAAGTTTATAAATTTATTAATCTTATGACCCAAAATTTGTGGAATGATCATTTTATCCTCAAATATTTATCATGTGTCTGACTCGTGATTTTTTTTTTAATAGAAAAGTAATGAGAAATGCTTAAATAGTTTCCTGTAAAATTTATAAAAGTCTTTTTTATAGAAAAAAAATGAAATATCATTATGAATTTTGGATCATATGATTAGTATCACGAATGAGAGTCTTTTCCAAAAAAAATTTGTGCTTGTCATGTGATAAGTTTTTTGGAATGGAAAAGTAATCGGGCAAGAAATATTTAAGTGGATTTCCTGTAAAATTTATAATTATCCCAAGATTTGACAAGTAAATGATTGATTTGTTCCGATGACTTTTTGACCTGATTAGTGGTACTGCATTTTACAATTAATAATCCCCGATACGGCCAGGCACGGCCTTCCAAGACATTATTTATGACCACAAATCAGAAATATCACTTGTCATTTCTTGGATCGACCCGAGACTCATATTGAGACTTTGTACTGAATTACATTAATTACGTTAATTACTTCACTGTACGAAGTTAGAAATTCTCGTTGGTATTTAATTTCTAACATATCATCTTGAGATTTTGTACTGAATTACGTTAATTACTTCACTGTACGAAGGAAGAAATTCTCGTTGGTATTTAATTTCTAACATATTATTCAAGAGCTCATGAGTTATGATCAGATGATCAAATCCAATATTTAGCTTTAGCACCAAATAAATTTACTGATCTTCAGGAAGAAGAAGAGATCATGACCATCTCAATCCAATTCCGCGGTTTTTTTCCCCTTGTAGTAGTCGTACTACTTCTTGTTCTGCAACTCTGTTCAAAGCTTGCAGTGGCTGGTTCCATAGTCAAGTTTCTTCCGGGTTTTGATGGCCCTCTTCCTTTTGAACTCGAAACAGGGTGAGTATGCCCTGCTGGCTAGTCTCTGTTTTTTCCACATTAAACCATGCAAACTTTCTTTTGTGGTGAATTGGTAATTAAAATCAGATGATGAAATGAATGAATCTAATTAGGTATATAGGAGTGGGGGAATCGGAAGATGTGCAGCTTTTCTACTACTTCTTTAAGTCAGAATCTAATCCTCAGAAAGACCCTCTTATTCTATGGTTAACTGGAGGTCCTGGATGCTCTGGATTATCTGCTGTGATCTTCGAGATAGGCAAGTCGATATCTATGGTTTCAAGATTTTGTATTATTATGACTAGCCAGCTAATCCGATCAAATTCAAAGCTGAATTTTTTTTTTAATTAATAATTTGAGTTTGGATCTGATTGATACATGCATGCTCTAGTTTCTTCATTTGAACCAGAATTTTTTATCTAAGATTTTGGATAAAACTGTTTAACTTATGGTCTTCTGTATATAGGACCCGTACGTTTTAAGGAAGTCAAGTACCATGGGAGTTTTCCTGATTTTGAATTGAATCCCTATTCTTGGACAAAGGTGATTAAGCTCAGAAATTTGAGTGAATTGAATCATACTTAATTTCATACCCTGTTTTATCTTATTAGAACAAACAGAGCTGAAGTTAAAAGGGTTAAAATGTCAGGCGGCCAGCATAATCTTCGTGGATGCTCCGGTGGGAACTGGATATTCCTACGGGAGGACTCCGAAAGCTTCTAACTCAGATGATATAAAGGCTTCTGAACAGAACCATTAATTTCTAAGGAAGGTACATATATCCCATTATTATTCTTCAGCAAAGGAAATCCTATTCCTGATTTTGATTAAAAATTTTCATTGAACAATTGACTCTCTGTCAAATTACATTGCAGTGGTTAGTTGAGCATCCAGAATTCATCTCAAATCCATTCTACGTCGGTGGAGACTCATACTCTGGCATCCTTCTTCCCATCCTCACTCATATTATATCAAATGGTAAAAGCCCATCAACTTAATAATTTCTCTACAGAGCTAGAAATGGTAAAAATGGCAATGATCCCGTATCAAAAAGAACAATAAAATATTCTGTGTTTAATTTATTTGAAGTGAAATTGTTCAAAAGAGTTTGTGTTGTGGTGAAATAATTGCAGGAATTGAAGCTGGAATTGAGCCCAGAATTAATCTCAAGGTTAGTTTGTTTGAACCAACTTTACCTACCTTCCTCTGAAAAAGATGGAGAAATATATATACATATATATATATATATATATTTATTTATTTATTTATTGGAATTTACCATCCTTGTTATTAATTTTTGGCTTGTTCCATCACTTCACTTATATATATTCTGCAAGGGATACACTTTGGGAAATCCATATACAACTCCGGCAGATCTTGAGAATCGGGTCAAGTATGCTCACGCAATGGGGTTAATTTCTGATGAACTCTATGAGGTGCTCTACTCTATTCAAATACCTATCGAGTTTGAATCTTTCTGATCCATTTCATGTTATAATTATTTTTTCAAGCAGTCACTGAAGCAAATCTGTAAGGGAATATTATGATACAGATCCCAGCAATGCACCCTGCCAGCAAAATTTGAAGACTTACCATCAGGCAAGAAATCATTTCTTTAATTAATCATCCATTTGATCTTTTTATTGAGCAATCAAAATGGATGACGTGATTAAGCAAATTTGGGCAGCTGACTGATAATATTTATATGAAACACATTTTGTTCCCAACTTGTGACACAATACCAAGCAAATTACTGGGTGGCAGTAGAGCTTTATACGGAACTTTCCCTTTGAAAATTGAAGAATATCAGAGGATTCGTTATCCGTTCCGGTTATGTCCTGTAAGACCTTTATCATGCATACACTAATTTGAAATTTTCCTGTCTGATCAGTTTATGATCCTTGAATCCATATAATTATATATATATATATATATATATATATATATATACACACATATATATGTATGTATGTATGTATATATTTATATGGGTGATTTGATTATATTATAATTATTATAAAAATAAATGTATGAATTTCTTAATTAGAGAACTATAGTTCAAAAGTTCTCAATGAAAAAATTATTCAGATAATTATATCTTTTTATGAGAAAAAAAATGTATTAAGTTACTTCGAAAAGATCCGGATCAATAATTCTATTTTTAAGATTATAAGATTGAAATTACAAATAATGGATAACCTAAAATAATTTAATCTTCTTTTTTTTCACATTTAGAACAGAATAATTTTGTAGATGAATTACAATCAAAAGCATATAAAAATTTTTATGCATACTTTTAAAATCAAAATATAATTTTTAGCATAAAAGGAGTTATTTTATCTGTATCATTAAGTAATAATAAAAAATTTACGGTGTCTAAGATTTTTTATGAGAAATTAAATCTTAAAATATGAATAATTCAGTTAAAAAAAATATAATATATTTATTTTAGAATTATTGATTTTTTATGTTTTAATGGAAAATAAACTAAGTTAATTTAAAATGATTTAGATGGAAAAACTAAATCCAAGGTTTTAAGTAGAAAACAATTTAACATTAAAATATATTTGTATAAAAAGTGTTGACTAAATCGATTTTAATAGGCTTTTGTGACTTTGTTTTCTAAAAGTCCATTAATTTAACTTCAATAATTTTTATGAATTTCACTTAATTTTGCTAAATAGTTCTGAGTTTACTCCAGAGAAAGAATTGTAATTTTATTGTCAAACTAATTTAACTCTATAAAAAAAAATTTCAAAGAGAATTACAAATTTATTTTTAAAATATTTTTTAAAAAAACTAAATAATTCTAATAGATTAATATTTTCTCATATGATAGAATTTTGACTTACAATTAAACTAATGTAACTCAAAAAAATCAACTAATTTAATTCTAAATAAGCATGCTTTGATAAAATTTTACTTATGTGATCCAACTGTCCATCTTCAATTTTTCTTTTTCTCTTTTTCCAATTAAACAAATGTATAATCAAACACCTGAGTTTATGTAATTAAATATTTCATATGTAACATAACATTGACAAAAATATAATATTTTCATATTATATTCAATTTAAAATTATTATATATATAATTTTTGTCATGCATTGTACGAGGATTCACATTAATATAAATATATATATATATATATATATATATATATATTCTGGTTAATGTAGGATGACCTTTATGTGCTGGCTTATTATTGGGCTAATGACAAAGCTGTCCAAGAGGCTCTCCACGTTAGGAAGGTATGTAAATCATAAATCTGTCAGTACTATACAGAAAAAAGATAGTTTGGCGGCAAAGAATTCCCTCTGTGGTTTATATGTATATTTATTTTGAGCTTATAATTCTTTGACAAATAAAGGGTACCATTGGAGAATGGATTGGATGCCTAAGGGAGAAGCTAAATTACACAAAAACAGTTACAAGTAGCTTACCGTACCATGCAAACCTCAGTATAAAGGGTTACAGATCTCTTATATACAGGTTCAATATCAGTACTTATGTTTCTGCATAAATATATATATATATATATATATATATATATATATTTATATGAAGTACTATGTTTGAACTTGAATTAATTAAATATGTTCTCAAAGTGAAATCTTTGCAATATTCAGTGGTGACCATGACATGCTGGTTCCGCATTTTGGTACTCAAGACTGGATTAGATCTCTGAACTACTCCATAGCTGACGAATGACGAATGACGACCCTGGATCTTGCAGGGCCAAGTTGCCGGGTTAGTCCTTATTAACTTAATTATATCTAAATTTACGGTAAAGCTACGGAAGTGTTAGGAGGCACACTCCTCTGATGATCAAAGTTATTAAGAAAAAATATATTCTTTTATAAAAATTTATTTTTATAAATAATTTTTTATAAATTAAATCCTAGAAGATAAACTAAATCTTAAAAGTACACAAAGCAAAATTGATTTTACCTAAAGGAACACCTTTATTGCAATACCAAGTTATGTTCAAAAAACTTGAAAATGAGATAGAAAGAATAAAAAATAG
>JAOXNR010000812.1:0-10661 GCA_028571225.1 Parsonsia alboflavescens
ATTTTATTAAATTTTAAATTAAATAAAAATGTTATTATTATTTTAAGTTAAATATAAATTATTATTATTATTAAATTCAAAATGAAATAAATTGTAACTTAGATAAAAATTATTATTATTATTATTATTATTATGAAAATAATTAATTTTTTTTTAAACTATCACTGTACTTTACAATGATTTATTATTATTATACAGTGTAGTTTATACTATCAGTGCATAATTGAATTTAATTATTCAATGTACTTTAATATTTAATATTTTATAATGATTGTCCTGGCTTATTTTATTTTTTTTATAAATAAAAATTCTTTGTTCTTTATATTAACAAAGTAAAACAATAATATTATAATGATTCCATCAATGTCTATCTACTAAAAATAATAATAATAAATTATAACTATAACATGTTTTAAAATTGAAATACTTGGGGTAAAGTTTTATACAATGGTTTTAAATAATAAATTATTATAGATTTTCTGTAAAATATTATGTTTAGGATTTAAATAATATTTTTTCATGCAATAACAAATTGTTTGAAGCCTATTTTATTTATTGTACATAGTTTAATTTAACAACAATTTAGCGAATTATTTATTTATTTTTTTATATTTGCAAATATATGGACCTTGGTAGAGGGAGATGGTCTTACCGGGATAGTCGTGTTATTCTTTCCGGTAAGACTATGAGTTGTCATCGCAAGTATTCGTGTATAGTAAAAGTAACTGACTTGGTCAGGCTCCACGGGGTAGAGGAGCGATTCAGGAGGGATCCATTCGGACACATGTTGGTGCTACCTCGATATCCCATGTGTTTATACGCCCGTGCTGCATTTCATGTGCTTAGACGGGAGGTTCATTTAAGCGATGCTCGCCTCGATGAGATGTGGTTCCATATCGGAGGTAGACTACATCGATTAGGGTCTCAGGAGTATGCCCTGATCATTGGACTTCGATTTGGCCTGGTGGATGAGGGGATTATAAGATGGGGGTTGTCAAGTGACTCCGTAGATGATAGGTTATTGGGACACGATCTACTGACCCCGACACAAACCCTTGACATGTTTAGAGCAATGGATGTTGGATCTCGAGAGCAAGATGCTGTCCTCGGGCTTGCTTATGGCATCATCGTCGGATACTAGATTATGATACGTGAGTCGTCAGCAGTTATTCCGTATTACGTGTGGTCTATCCTCGAGGATATGTCAGTTGCATAGGTATTTCCCTGGGCATCATGGGGTGGAGCATGACACACCATTGCCTCCAGCACACCGTTGATGACAAGTCTGTGGCAACGAAGACACATTTATACAGCAATGCCTGGGTGTTACTGGTATGACTTTAAATCTCTCATTTTTGGGAATTCTTATGATTTATATTCACCTTTTGGTCCTTTATTGATATTTTTTCTTTCAATTCAATGATGGATGTACCCCCACTTCTAGTCCTTGCTCCCGTATTTGTTCACTGATGCTCCTCCCGGAGCTTCTAGACCCGATGCTATATGGCACTCGAGGTGCCTTCTTCTTCAAAGGCCAATTCATTCCACTTCCAAAGTTCAGTGGCATGGTCTATTAAATAGGGT
Organism: Parsonsia alboflavescens; assembly: GCA_028571225.1. Lineage (NCBI taxonomy): Eukaryota > Viridiplantae > Streptophyta > Magnoliopsida > Gentianales > Apocynaceae > Parsonsia > Parsonsia alboflavescens. Next base: position 1,585 of record JAOXNR010000812.1, read on the forward strand.
AAGTAATCAACCTTTCCACTTGTATTTTTTTTTTTAATCTTTTACTTTTTAAAACTCAGATGTTCATTAAATTAAATTATGACATACACAGGAATCTGCTTTATCACCATACATTGAGCTAGATGAGCAGGAACGAAAAATGCCTTATTGAATTGATTTTGACAACCTCCCGTATATTCCACCTGTTTGTTGGGGTGCTTCGAAGCCCAATTCATTTTGGGAGGTCATCCAATAGTAGCCACCCACCAGGCACATCCATCATATTTAAAAATCTCTCGACTTTAGAAATCCAATCTAAAAATTCCTTAATAGGAAGATTACTGCTAAAAGAGGGCCGATCCACCTTCAGACGGTAGTCATCGAGCCATTTATTCTGTCTCTATCGACCTCCTCTCAGTATGGCTTCAACCTGTTATTCAAATCCGAATAGCTCGTTGTCAGAAACATGATGGGACTGGCATCTAACAACGATTTGATTTTCAACGGGTTGGCATCAGGCAAACCCTTCAGCGGGATCTCGATGAAGGTCAAGGGGGCAGTGTTGGGCAACTCCCATCGCCCGATTCCTATTAATCCTCCCTGCTCCTTGGTCGATGTTGATTGGTCAGTAATTGCACCGCATCACGGATCCCAGCTATGGACTCATGGAGTTCCGTGATCTGTGTTTGCTGATTAGTCACCATCTCCCGAAGATCAGAAAACCCAAGAGCAACGTCAATAGGTGTGTCATCCTGCTTGTTGCGTGCCATCGATCCAGGTAAAACCTTGCTCTGATATCACTTGATGCAGCGGAATATACAGGAGAGACTAGTTAGCGTACTAGTCCAAACGAGAAAAACAATCGAATCCTCGAACAAACTTGAGTTCACAAGGAAAGAGAGAGAAATTCTGAAATATTATTGATAGTTGATTGAATGCTTAGTCCTTAGGCATACATCCTTATTTATACTAGTAGAAGTTTTGTGTTAAACCAAGTAAACTACTAAAGTTTCCTAATTTGACTAGGAAATAAAAATCAAGTAAACTACTAAAGCTAATCAAACGAGGAATTAAAAACCAGGTAAACTACTAAAGCTTCATAATCCAACTAGGAAATAAAATTGTGCAAAATAAGATGCCTAACATTGATTAACTATATCTTTATTTCTTTCGTTTAGACTTGGCACACTCCAATTGCTCCAGAAATATCTCGTACACTTGTTCTACATCAGTCGAGATCCACGGGGACGAGGAGGAGCATTCCGGAGAGCGACGTCCATCCCTTGTGAGATCAGAGGGTCATGGGGCCAAGGAGGCCCGCCACCAGGTATGTATCTCTTCATGTTTGTCCATCCCTTGTGAGATCCATGGGCACAAGGTTGTCCTACAGCGACTGGATGATCTAGAGCATCGACAGAGCCTAGGGCAGGGTGGCCAAACATTTCCTCATTCACATCAGGTTAGTATAGGCTCTACAATCTGAATCAGTTAGCTATTGATTATATTCTAATCGTATTTATTTTCTTTGAAACTAGCAGGCCCAGATGACTAGTGGTGGGCAGGATGCAGATCCACCTGCTTTGTTTCTAGTTAGCTCTATCCCCCAGGTTAGTTCAGATTTATAATAGCTATCTTTTAATAGATAGTTTTTACTTAAATTAAGTTATTAGTTATGTTATTTATGAAGAAATTTTCAAATATACCTAAATTAAATGGGTATTCTAATTTTATTCAATTTCTGATAACATTTCATTTCTACCCATTGGCATCTCCCCAATTTCGCTCTATACCCAAGTTGACTTTTTAACATTTTTGTGTAATAAAAATTATCCCACAAATGGGACATTATTCCCTTACTCTTTATGCCTCATTACCCAAAATCGGAACAAAGGCACAGACGATTCATTTTCTCATTTCGAGACCTAACTCCTCACCTTCTTCCTCATCAAAACTTTGAGAGGCCACTGATGGCCAGATAAGGGTGAATGGATAGGAGAGATACAAGATATACCTTTTCAAGTATATTATTGGGGATATTTGGAAGAAGCTTCTTCTACAAATCTGTGGGATTTCACACAATAAGTGTGTCTCTCAAACCATTAAGATTGTCATGGAGTATGTTTCCTTTGTGCACGTGTACAAATGGATCCATCAAAGTCGTTCTGGAAAGGAGTGCCAGATAGGATTATCTGTTAGCCTATCTCAAATTTTGAAAAAGCCTTCCATAATAGGCCGTTCTAGTTGCACGGTGTGTGACCCTTTTCAAGTATCAGAATATTAGGCATCTCAAGGAGAATTTTTCTGAACTTCTCTACCTACTGCCCCTTCCTACTTTCACCAGCAAAATTCTCAAGGGATGTTTCCATCCTGTAATTATAAATTAACTATTGCTTTTCTCCTCACATTCATGTTAGTGCTTCCAACTTATCAATATAGCTTCAACCAACTTAAATTTTTTTTGTTGAAATAAGGAACATAGAAACCTTATTAGTTCAGGTATTGTTGAATGTTTATTGATTTTAGTAACTTCTCCCCGGAATCCATAGAACTCATTTTTCAAATCAAATGTAATCTTTTGGTGGAGGGTTGGTTTAAGAATTTGAAAAATGAGTTCGATGGATTTTGGGGGAGAAGTTATTGAAATCAATGAACATTCGACAATACCTGAGCTAATAAGGTTACTATTTTCCTCATTTCAACAAAAAGAATTTAATTTGGTTGAAGCTATTTTGATAAGTTGGAAGTTCTTTCATGAATGTGAGGAGGAAAGAAATAGTCAAGCTATAATCACAGGTCGGAAACTTCCCTTAAGAATCTTGCTGGTGAAAGTAGGTAGAGAAGTTCAGAAAAATTCTCCTTGAGATGCTTGGCATTCTGATACTTAATGAGGGTCACACACCACATAACCAAAATAGCCTATTGTGGAAGGCTTCGACAAAATTTGAGACAGGCCGACGGATAATCCTATCTGGCACTTCTTTCCAGAGCAATTTTGATGGATCCATTTGCGCACGTGAACAAAGGAAACATACTCCATGACAGCCTTCCTACTTTGAGAGACACACTTATTGTGTTAAATTCCATAGATTTGCAGAAGAAGCTTCTTCCAAATATTCCCGATAATATACATGAAAAGGTATATCTTGTATCTCTCCTATCCATTCACCCTTATCTTGTTCTTAATTTGGGTAAAACTGAAAGTGCCCCATTCATGGTTTATTTTTTGTACCTAACAGCCGAAGGGAGATATTTGTGAGAGGGAGGTGAGAGATCCACCTGCTCCAATTGAGGTCCGAACTACCGACCAAGTTAGTTTAAACATCTCCCTGTTTTTGAATATTTCATATGTAAATCGATTTTCATAGTTAATTAATTTATTTTAAATAGCAAGCGGAGGGGGATGCCTGTGAGAGGGAGGTAGCAGATCCACCTGCTCCAGTCGAGGTTCGAACTACCAACCAGGTTAGTTTAAACATCCTTTTGTTTATTAATATTTCATATGTGAACCAATTTTCTTAGTTAGTTAATTTATTTTAAATAGCAGGCGGAGGGGGATGCCGGTGAGAGAGAGGCTTCACTTGCTCAGCGTAGTACTGTTGTATCTGACCCTATTGTTCAGGTGAGACACGATATAATTTGTTAAGTTTCTTAGTATTTTTTTACTTCATATTTATATGTTTGGTTCAAGTGTCTTTAATTTAACTTCTTTACGTTCTAATAATTTGATTTAAAATTATCTCAGGAGGGAGGGTGTCCTATTTGGACCAAGGTTTGGGCTGCAAGCCTCATGCCACCTTTCACGAGCCCCTCTCACCATATACATTCTGGGCTTCCAAAGAAGAAGCTCAGAACGTTTGTGCAAATGAGAGAGGCTAGTTCAGCATGGGTGCCAGGGGGGGGCTCCGTGGTATTTCTAGAGGACACTCCCGATAACTTTTTGACGACAGTTCGAGATTGCACACAGGAGTTGGAGGACTCTCATATCGATCAGTTCATCAGAGGGCTCCGATTGGCAGCTAAAGAGCATCCGGATGAATTCCCTATGGCGCAGAGGTTCGCCATTACCTCGCCTTATCTCTACGTAAGTATAAAATTAATTTTTATCAATTGTTCTACTGGATTATATGATTATGTCGATTTAAACTAACTAGGATTGCAGACTATGCTCCGTTCTGCTTTCGCTAATGCCTCCATTGCTAAGAAGCTTGAGACGTTCGAGTTCGATAATGGTTTCATCGATTTGGTGAAAGGAGTTGGAGGTTATGATGAAGTTGCCTGGTGGCAGGTCAATGAGGTAATAAACATAGTTATTATTTAAGTTTTTATTGTAAGTTACATTTTATCTTGAACATAATTTAATATTTTTCGATGTACTTGTAGGTCTTGATGCCATGTTGCCACAACAATCACTGGGTACTTTTACGTATCTCGCTGAAGGGGGCGAAGGTCACTCTCTATGATCCGATCCCAGCGCAAGATGAAGTGGTGAGGGAGATCAGGATAAAGATGATGGAGCCGGTCTATAGGATGTTTCCGTACCTTCTGGTACATGTTGGCTTTTATTCCAAGATGGAAGTTGCTACTGCTCCACCTCCTAGGTTCGAATTTGAGTTTATGGACATTGGAGCCATCCCGAGTCAACCTGATTCAACTAGTTGTGCGGCCTACATTGCACATTACATGGCACAGTTGCTAAGGGGGCATGACCGGATGATGCCATCACTGGACAGTGTTCCAGATGCACCCCAACGCATCAGGGACAAAATGGCTTCAATCATGTTAAAGTATCGCAGGAAATTTATGTCCTAGTGATTTTTTGGTTTATATCATGTATATATTTTGGATAGCGAATAAATTATGTAAATAAAAGTGAAATTATATTAGTTGTTTTATTTATATTATGTAATTAAAAATAATACGAAAAAAGTACAATGTGATGATTAATGTGAAAATAATTACAAATTATGAATCATCTAAAAAGAATATGAAAATAATTACAAGTCATGAAAATAGGACAATGACAGTGACATGCGTTTCTATCCCATTTTTTTCTCTTTTGTGTTGGAACTCTGACAATGACATGCCTCGGTTTCTGTTTTGACAGTGACATCCCTTGGATGCAAAATAAACAATTGGGGAGATGAGAAATGAGTTTGGAAATGGAAAAAAAGCTTTTCTCGTTTGAAATGGTGGAAGATCGGATTGTACGCAGAAGGTCGGTATGATCATCCGAAGGTCAGTATTATCTATTGAAGGTTGATGTAAAGACTTGGCTTCGAAAAGATCATCCCAACCTTCAGACAGATAATGGCGGCCTTCCACCATTTCAAACGAGAAAAGCTAGTTTCCCATTTCCAAACCCAATTCTCACCTCTCCAATTGTTTATCCTAATTTTTTTTCCCAATTTCATGACTACAGAAAAAGAAGAAGAAGAAGAAATATGGTTGAGAAAAATAAAAAATCATGTGGTAGGATAAATGAAAATATTGCAAACTAGTATAAATATGAAAATCGATTAAAAGTCTTGAATCGTCTCAACACGAACATCGCCTTCAAAAAAATCCACACTTTCATCGACAAAACCTACATTGACATTAGCAAACACTCCTTCAACTATCGCCTCAATGTTTGTCCAGAAACCCGAAATTGTTGGGTAGATATTGGATTGGATGTGAGCCTTTCTTGAGCATGATTATGTGATAATGGAACCTCTACTTCAGGTGGTATGGCTTCTGTGACTATGTTTGGACAAGTTTGACAATTGTGTCTTTTTCTTTTGAATATCGTGTAAGCTTTCTTCCTTTCGATGTTGTTCACTTTGTGAGAGGAATCGACCTTCTTGTGGTCTTCTTACCTCTCTTCTTGCAAACGATGCATTGAAAATCACATCTTTCAAACCTACAATTCTATTCAAACTAGAAGATAACAGAATAGGCTGTATCGAAGGTGCATATGTTTTCCTCAATATTTCTATGTCAAATGAATTTTCATGGGCACAGAGAATAGTAGTGAGCCCCAATTTCCCTATAACAAATTAAAGATTAGAAAACACAAATTGAGATTATGACTTTAAATCTATTTTCTAAACAATAAGGAAGGTCGAACCTACCTTACGGAAGGTCTATTCGGCGTCCCTAAGTTCGGTTCGACAGTCTAGAATGTCTATTTAAATTATACGAAGGTTTTTCAATACCTGGCAACAACAATGGCATGTTTACACGGATTTCCTTCTAGTTCCTATCTCCGACATCCATTAGTCCTCCGAATCATATCCACAACAACATTTGCTTCTCGTGGGGGATTACCAACAACATACTCCTCCCTAACTCGAAAGGATGTAGTATGCAGCCTTTGTTTGTCAACCTTCACAGCTTCCTGCTCAATTCGTTCCACTGCAAGTTTGGTAATAATATCAGGTATTGTAGCTGTAGCTTCTTGGAGTTTATTGAACCAACTCTAACACATACCCCTATAAAACTCGTGAGCAAATTTATTCGGCAATTTTCGAGATTTTTTGATCACTTCATTGAAGGACTCCACAAAATTGCTTGTCATTTGGTTGTATCGATTCTTCGGACAGTAAGCACATGATCAATCTGATCGCCCTACCTCAACGTCCAACCACCAATAAACCCTAGGGTGTATATGTTGAATCTCCCCAAAGTGGTTGTCGCATTTGTGCTTATCATAGGCATATGCAGCACTTTTGAAAATCACAGCAACATGATTATCTTTGCACTTTGTCTTTAAGTTTTTCCTTCAAATGTCGAAAACAAAAGGCATGTGGAACCTTGGAATACACTTTTCTCACTGCATGTAGTATGCCTTTGTGTCGGATTCAATTACCTAATCATTTGACGATCTGTATGCAGTTCTTAGTCTTATTAAGAACCACTCCCATGAATCATTGCCCTCCTCTTCATCGAATCCAAATGCAAGAGGAAAAGTTTGTCCGTTTCCATCCGCACAGATTGCTACGTTAATTTTGCTCTCGTGTGCACCTTTCAAGTGTGTTACATCTAGAATAATGATGGGTCTCATGTACTCGAAACCCTCGATCGAAGGACCAAGTGCACAAAATGACCTCACAAAATGCTCTTCCAGCAAGGCTATGTTGGTCACTAAGCTGGGCATTGTATCCTTCAAGAGGTAGACGTATGATGGAAGTTGTCTAAGTGAGTCATCTGGAGTTCCATAAGCGATGTCCTTTGCAAGCTGCAAAGATCTCTAAGCTTTGGTGTATCCTAGCTTTACACCATAATTCTCTCGCATGTTTTGAATCACATTTCTAGGGCTGTGATTTGCATCGACGATTTTACCAGCATACAAACGACCAATTGTTGATGCACTTACATCCTTGTTTTCGCTTTGTTGTACAATTTAAATGCAAGTGTGAGTTGGGACAAACTTGTGAATCACCCTTATTTGGCATCCATCTCTACACTGTGCAAGTATCATGAAGGCATCTCAAATCTTACCTTATCCAAACGTACCACGTGATGGAAAAATTGATTCTCGAGTGAATATTGACCGACTACTGTTGTTAATTCATCCTTACTGTTAAAAATTGAATCCTTCCCTATCGAACCCACAATTGGAATGGTTTCATCTTCGAAATAATGCACCTCTGCTTCATCACCCCAGTCCATGCCTGTGAATTGAGTAGAATGGTCCTGTATAAATTGCTCCGAAAGAACTATGTGTTTGATCCCATTGTCGAAGTTCACGGGGACATCATCCTCAACACTGCGAATATATTCTTCTTCTTAGTCATCATCATCATCGGCAATAGTAGCAATGACATTGGTGCTAACATTTTCGGATGGCCCAGGTTCATCATTTAAAGGTGGGAATGTCCCCTCCGAATTCTTTAATCATCCATTGCATGATCACCACCACACTAATGTAATCTTTTAATTTTGTTAACGACCATCATTTTAGGATCGGCTTCCCCTATCAAAAACATGATCTCTATCTTCGATTTCCAATAATTTAGTACTTCCATCAGATAATCTGGATGAAAATGAGATTTGTACATCGAATTGGTTTAAATCAATCTTCATGCAGCCTACCATGGTTCTCATAAAATCTTCATAACTGATGGCTTTTGATACGACTATCGGATGAAACCTTTCCATTTAGAGAAGCATCGTGAAGAATAATTTTGATTAAATCCATTTCTGCATGAATCGAAACAAAAATATATTCAGGAAAATATACAAGCAATACTAGAAAGAAAAAGAGAGAAATATCTTAATTTTTTTTAAAAAAAAAAGAAGAAAAAAAAGGATCTATATAGTTTTTTTATGGAAAAAAAAGGTTCGGAAAAAAATGCTTAAAGGTCGAGATGACCATATGGAAGGTTGATATAATCCCTTCAAAGGTCTAATTGACCTTATGGATGGTCTATTGAACTTTTAAAAAAAACTACTGAAGGTCGATTTCATCCTTTGAAGGTCAATATAATCCTTCAAAGGTCAAAATCATCAATTGGAAGGTCAGTTGAACCAAAAAAAAATTGAGCTTGAAGGTCGGCCGATAATTCAAACACTCAACACAAGCAACTTTCTTTCTTTCCTTCCTTATACCACACAAACAACACAAAACGGATGACCAGCAAAGCCCAACAACACATAGGAATCTAAACACAAGCATCAAACATCATAACAGCCAAAAAGAAAAACAAACTCAACTCAGAGTTGGCCGAACGACTCGCTTGATCTTGTGAAGAAAAAAGCCAACTAGTCTCCCAAACTCAGACCCGATGCCAACTGTTTTTTTTCTTCAACAGGGAGAATGGATTCATTTCAAGTTCAACTTTCAACAAGGAAACTTCATCAATAATGCAGTAGTGTTATGGTCCTCCCTCTTCAATTCGGTTTTACCGCAGTTCAGAGATAGTTGGGGTGTTTTGAATGTTGAGGGCAATATAGTAACTACATGATAAAAGTGAATAAAGATTAGTTTTGTTGTTTTCTTTTTTTTAAAATTAAATGTCAAAATGGATGTAGAGTGAGAAGTTAGTTTTAGAGTTGAATAAATTATGAAATGTTGTACAAATTTGGATAATATTGAAATCTTTCTAGTCAAATTGAGT
>JAOXNR010000813.1:0-10660 GCA_028571225.1 Parsonsia alboflavescens
TCCTTTGTGGAATTTTGTCCTAGATATGAAAATCAAGGCCAATTCAATTTTTTTTTTGTTGAATCTACTTCTTCTCTATCTCAAAAAAATCGAAAAAAAGTACAAAAAAAAGTAAAAAGAGAAAAGAGAGATCAAAGATCTCCAAAACAAAGATTCTGAAAATCTGTCAAAAAAAAAAAAAAGAAAGAAATTCCAGAAAAAATTTGAATGAGATTGGAATGCAAATTGTGAAGTTGAATTCTACTCTTATGTTGTTTAATTTGTTGGGAAGAGCTTGAGATATGATATACTACATCGAATTGTCAATTTTCCAAGTCGAATTGTGAACTTTTGGCACTTAACTGAACTGAATTTGCAGAAATTGTAGATCACAACTTCTTTGTCCTCAAGGTGCTTGCTAGATTACCTTTCATCTATTTCTTATAAGATTCTAAGTGTTTGAGCATTTGCTTCGTGTTCATTGATCATTCAATTGATACCTTTTTAATCTCTTGAAGAGTTTTCACGAGACCTGACAAGTAGGTCGTCCACACAACATTTGACATTTTTGTGCAACATATCATAAAAAAATTTATGCATTGCCCATTGATACGTGGCTCCAACATTCATTAAACCAAGCGACATCACCTTATAACAATAAATGCCCGTAGGAGTGTGAAATGTAGTCAGTTTTTCATCTCTAGGTGACATTCTTATTTGATTGTAACCTAATGATCCATCCATGAATGACAAATCTTTGTGACCAGCTATTGCATCAATCATCAATTATGTGATGGGAGGGGGAAATTCATCTTTAGGACAAGCATCATTCAAGACGCTGAAATCAACACAGACTCGTATTTGTCCATTTTTCTTTCTTACAGGAACAATGTTTAAGATCCGAGTTGGGTATTTGACTTCACGAATGAAACCAACTTCAATGGACTTGTTGACTTTCTTTTCTATCAAAGGGATCAAATCCGAGCAAAGTGACGTTGTGCTTGCTTAACTAGCCTAGCTTCATGCTTTACCCCTAATGGATGAACTACAATCTTGGGATCTAAGCTAGACATTTCCTTGTATTTCCATGCTAAAACATCTCTAAATTCATTGAGAAGCTTAATATATTCTTTTGTTTCCTCGGTTGTCAACAGAGAACTTATAAAGGTTGGGAGTGAATCATCACCAGCTCCAAGATTGACTTCTTTCAATTCATCAACTGTGGCTTTTACACTTTCTTCCAACACAGAAAGAGAAATCTTAGCCTCTTCCTCATCAGGCAAATCCTTTTCAATGATGATGATATGATATGAAGAGCCCACACTTTTTTCATATTCTTCTTCCATAACTTTTTTTCGCACCACCATGCGTTGTTTAGCTTTAATATTTTTCCATAGCTTATCACCAAAGTAATTCTCCATTTCATTCTTGAAGGAATTCTGCTACAACATCTTTCTCAAAATTTCGACTTAACTTTACTTTACGAATTTCCCTCGAAGGGGCACCAACTTGAAGCCTTTGGAAAATAGATTTTCTAGCATGTTTGTTTCCTTGAGGTCCCAAACTATCAAAAACAGAAACATGAGCTTTGCACTTTCTAACTGACCTAAAACATTTTCATGTTGAGATGTTTCTTCATCTTTCACAACAATTTACTAGATATTAGCCCTCCTTATGGTGATTCGTAGTGGAGTTGGAGATTTGTATCCAAGACCAAGTTGCGAAGTACTACTATCAGATCCTTTGTTTGGATTCCCCTTTCGTCCAGTTGAGGGAGTTTACTTAGTAACTTGTGACTCTCTTGATTATATCCAACCTTGGCAAGGAACTTGTAAGCATTTGGATCGAACCCTTCTTTTGTACGCACAGTCGAAAGTTCACCATGTTCAATTTTCGCACTGTCCTTCGGTTGCACAAATCTTTTGAGAGCATCATCAGGTTTGGTAGGGTTAATCCTTGATAGAGGTATAGTAAGATCTTGCAAAGCTTCGGACATAGCAATAGATGACTCCCCTTCTTTCTTTACCATTTTAAGGACATATTTAAGAACTGACTTTTTCCTCTTAGCATTATCCCGTTCTTTCATCTTTTTATATGTCACTTGGTTTCTTTCTTTGATGATATTGGTTCTTCAATTGATTTACCTTTTTGAAGATAGTAATTTGGATTAGCAATGTATGTTTCCACTTCATTGAATGGCTTCATATCATCAACTACCTTTTTATGGCTCCATTACGACAATACTTAAGCATTGGTGAAGGGTAGACTGGACCACTCCATTTTCATGCAACGTAGGCCTCCCAAGGAGCATGTCGTAAGAAGCATTAGCATCTATGACATGAAACAAAGCAATCGAAGTCAAATCAAGTCTTACAGTACCGAAGGCTCTTTGCCCCAATTGATTAAATCGATGAATCATAAGGTGACTTTGAGGTAACTTTTGAGCAGGGACCTTAAGTTCTTTCAGCATTTGAATAGGGAGGAGGTTGATAGTTGAACCACCATGCAACAATATCCTGTTAATTCTTTGCTCCTTTGCATATCCAGTCACGAACAATGGTCTATTATGAGGATTAGAGCCAATGAGTACGTCATGGTCGCTGAATGTTATTTCTGTAGCTTATGCAGAAGAACTTGCAGATTTATTTTCTTCTGTCTCTATCCCAACTTTGTTCTTATTATCTTCTTCTTCATGAACTACATAGCATTAGACTTTTTCTGCAAAAAATTTCCCAGGTAGAAAATCACCTAGTGTGATGGGTGATCTTAGTTTCAAAAAATTTCTTGACGCCTTTTTGTATTCTTGATTTCTCTTTTTTTGACAACATTTTTCTTGATCAACTCTTGCTTCATTGGTGAAGCTCTTTTCCTTAACGTTCTTCATCAGGTTACCACTGTCCAGCCTTTGGTATCATCTTCAGACTTTGAATGGACTACGTCGCTTGATGGAGAGTCCACTATCTTTTTCAAAGAAGAAATATTCCTATTGGAACCAACCACTATTCGTTCAAAACTTCCAAACTTGATTGTGAACTTCATCTTATCAAAAGAAACAGAAGTTAGGTTTGATGTTGCCTTGTCCTCCTCAAGCAGTATCTTTCCTTGGCAAGCCAACTACATTACTTTGTCCTTAAATACAAAGCACTTTTCAATTGGATGACTAACATGATGATTGACTTGTCTGGCTTTATGAGGCCTCTTTTTTTCTGGCAACCCTATAACATTGGCACTAATCAGATCATCAAATATAGAAGAAACATCAAAGTCCAAGAAAGGATATTCCTTTGCTCTCATCTCTTCTAAAGTCAACTTCATATTTTCCCTTTGTTGAGAAGGATCAAATTTTCTCAAGACTTTGTTGGAAACGTTGGTAGTTACTTTGACCGAAGCACTTGTCGCCTTGGATTCCTCTGTCTCTCCTTTTTGAGGAAACTTCCCCTCTTTCTTGAATTCTTGTTTTTCGTTACTCTTGGAGGGTTCTTGGACAAGTTTCTTTCACCCATTTGTTGCAATACTTAACTCCATATCATGAGCACGTGTTGCCAATTGCTCAAATGTTCTTGGCAGAATTCCTTTAAGAATGTATTGCAAACTCCAATTCATGCCTTGAATGAACATCTCTATGGCGAATCACTTACTAAGACTTTCCTTGCGGTTGAGATTCAAATTCCTCCTCCTATTGATGTAATCCACCACAGGCTCATTTTTTCGTGAATTAGTCAACTCCACCATACTAATAGTCTGCCTTGTGTTGTAAAATTTGAGATATTCACTCTTGAGATCCTCCCTGCTGTTGATGGAATTTGGCTCAAAATCAATGTACCCGTCAAAAGCATTTCATTTAAGCAACCGCACAAATAGCTTAACTAGAAGATTGTCATAAGTTCCCGCATTATTGTACGTTTCCATGAAATAAGTCACATGCTGCTTGCGATTCCCTTTACCATCAAATTATTGAAACTTTGTAGGTTGATAGCTAGCGGGCATATTCAAGTTGTCTATCCTTTGTGTATACAACTTAGCATAAACCTGAGTATACTTGCCATTACCCATGTACTTTTCTTTAATTGTCCCCATGGCAAAATCCCTTAATCGATCAATTGGAATAAGTTCGTCGGAGAAGATTTGGATGTCATGCTTCAAGGTCTTTACCTTGTTGAAGACCTCCATCGTGCTTTGAACTTCTGACTTGTGTGGAGAAGGTTAACTTGCTTCTCCCTTTCCATCTAGATGACTCATTAGTTGAGCAATATGCACATCTTGTTCTTGTGAATGTTTCATGAGAGTCTCAACCAACGTTGTCAAGTTTTCTAAGTGAGTGTCCAAATTTCTTGTGTTTGTCATCATTATGGGACCACAAAAGAGGCTGTTGAATTTTTAGCTGACGATGGCTGCAAAGTCTTGAGTAAAACTTGAAGTGCAGTATCCGAAGTTGAAATTTCTTCATCTTTGAAGCAAATGTTTTTCATTTTCTCATTTTGTGCTTTGATTTTTGTAAAGGCACAAGCTTTCCTCCTTGTTAGCTTCGAGTGGGAGTTGCCAACTTCAGAAGCCATTGAACTGATGGAGTTTGACATGAAGGATATTGAACCTTGATTTGAACTTGAGTTGAAAAGAAGAGATGGAATGCGGTGATGTCCCATAGGGCTTGCCAAAATTTGTCTACAAAATAAGACAAGAAAATGGAAACAAAAATATATTTATTAATTTAATATGATATAAAATTCTCGTACAGAAATCCTGCAATTCTTCGTTTGAGGTGTAAGAAAGTTGAGGTCAGAGCATGAATGTTTAATCTTGCATCAAATAAGCTTTTCCTCATTAAAACTTGATTTGGTTTGATGGAGGCGTGTCGAAGATTCAATTCCTCATTTTGATGAAGAACATTGAAGAACTCCACAAAAAGGAGATGACCTTTGAAGAAATGACTTCTTAGTATCCTAGATCTCTCAAGAGACCTTTTTATATAGGGTGTTGGATGCCACAACTTATGGTAGTAATATCAATCACCGTTGATTTTCCAATTATCAGTTAATTAGTCAACTAATTTATGGAAATGAGGACCTTAAATATATGGAAGGTATTTTCAAGATTAAGATATTGATGTGATCTCAAAATTGACATGGTTTCTTCATTCAAAATCAACCCAAGACACACCATTTGAGATCAACCTAAGACTTCATTAAGAGATTCATGCTAGATTAAAAATGACCATGATTGTCTGCCAATACGATCTATTAGTTTGAATTTCATCAACCTAATTTAATTATCCTAGCCAAGTATTGAAGAATTCAAGAGTCTTTCTAAGAATCCTAGAAGGGCTAATACATGAACACTCAAGAAAAAGGAGTTTAATCCAGAAGGATTCTCTCAAATTGATTTAATAGTGTTTGTGGAATAAGTTGTTTTACAAAATACAAATAGAGAACTATTTATAGTATCCGCACTAAGAATCCCTAAGAATGATTATAGATTTGGCTAACAATCTTAAATAGATTAAAAGACAAAGAAAAGTCAATAAAATCAAGTGGAATAATCCAAATAGAGTCAAGATCACATTAAGAATAAAACTGGGAAAAGAGTCATTCAGTGTTGGATCAAAAGTGACCAGATGGAGAGCTGGATGGCTACTGGAAATTCTAGGCTACCATCTAGCGCCGACTGGTCTTGTGGTGAGTGCCGCCGAATGGTGCTCAATCGCGCCATCTTTTGCTTGCTTGTGCCATCTCCACACCACCCTCATTTTTTATGGAGACCAAGCACCATCAATGCCACCAGCACCAATCATGAGGATGAGGGCATCAAGGATAAAGAAGGCATTGATTTGTTCAAAACAAAGAAGAACGATTCGATTTCGAAGCCATGTTTGAGACTGATGAACTTGAAGAAGAACAAACATTAAAGGATTATAACTTATGGGAGATCCAAGACCTTGAGGATGAAGATGGGAGGATTCTAAATGAAGATCAAGGTATTGGAGACCTTAGAAGTGAAGTTGGGAAGCCAAACAAGGCTTGGAATGAAGACTACATAAGATAAATTGAAGCTAGAGAGGAGATAGCACGAAGGAGAGCCGAATGACCAAAATAGAGGCCATCCAGCCCTCAGCAGTGTTCAATCCGGTGCCTGATGGAGAGCCGGATGATCACTGGAAATTCCAGTAGCAATCCGATTGGCCATCCGGTGCTGCAAAGGAAGGGGTCGGTGTCGGACAACAGCGAGACCAGCTTCTCAAATGTGATGAAAACAGAAAGTTCAAAGCTTTCCTTCTCTAATTTTCTGTCCTTGACTCTTGTTAACTTGTCTAAGTTCCTTGTTTAGGGTTTCTACTCCTTCTACTATAAATAGGACCTCATGTGTAATAGTTTTTCTGATTTTAGACAAACAGAAATTTCTTTTGGAAACATTCCAAACCAAGATCAAACTTGATCTTCTTGAGAGTGTTCTTAGAACTTCTACATAGTGTTCTTAGTCATTTCTCTTCGGGCTCTCAATCACCTTGAGTGAGGTATTGAGTTGTCTATACAAATCAAGAAGTTGGTTGTTGTGGTTTAATCTACAAAGGTTAACTTAATCTCCCAAAAACTAACCTTCGATGAGTCCTCTTCTTACACTTTGATTTGGTTTCTTGTTTTTGTGAATGTTAACCTTCAACTTACAAGGAAATCACATCATCTTTTGGTATCAACGCTAGGCTATCATCAAAGGTTTGACTATCTTACTTTCTTTGTTTGTTTCAAGTGTTAAAGATCATATTTTTCTTTTTTTGAAAATCCTATGGTCTTGTATGTGTTTTGTTGTTTTGTTTCTTTACATGTATCCTACTATTTTTTTGTGAACCTTTCTGTAGTTAGGAATTAAGCCTAAGACAAAGCTAGGGTTAAGATCCATTTGTTAAGTGTTCATCTATGTCTACCAAACAAAAAAAAAAAAAAAAAAGAGAAAGAGAAAAAAAATTTCAATTGTGCCAATTTGAACATTGCGAGATTTCTTGTTTAATCCTATTGAAATTGATTGGGTTGAAGTTGAAAATTGAAGTTTGATTGTGTTGGATTTGCCTATTATCTATCAATTTGAAAATCAATAGAATTGGGTTGTTTAATTCATTGATAAATTGGTTCACATTTTCATTGCCCTCTAGGTGTTTGATAAAATGCCTCTTTGAGAATTTCTTTGGATTCTAAGTGATTGATCTTTGTATTGAATTGGTTGACCATAATTCTTTGAAACACTACTTTCTTGACTCCTATTTGAAGATCATCAATTGATCAACTACTTGATTTGTGTGGATCATTTCTGGTATTCTTGCCTAAGTGATTTGCAGGTTGCTCTTGTGAGTTGATTAAGAACTAGAGTGGAAAAGGGCATTAGGAGTGAGATCAATAGAGGGAAGAGAAAAACCTAAATGAAAGAGCGATACACGAGTGAAACATGAGGACAATTTTTCTATTTTCTTGTTTGTTCTTGAAGGCCATTATGACACAAGGAGCTTCACCATCTTCACAGCTTCACCGTCTTCACAAGCTTTGAACATGGGAGAAGAAAATGTTGTTCTTTCTACCATCTTAGAAAGACTTGAGAACATGAGCATGACCATGGGAGAAAGAATTGAGAACTTGGCCACAAACATGGGACACCAAAGGAGGGATGTAAACACTCGAATAGACCACTTTAAAGGAAGAATGGACACTATGGAGACCCAACCTCCAATTCCTCCTATGAGAAATCAAATGCCTCAAAGGGGAAGAGGAAGGGGACAATATCAAAGAGCCCAACCAAGAAGAAGGAACTACAATGAGCAACATGAAGACGATGAAAGTGGAAATGAGGAAGAATATAATGAGTACCATGTTGATGATAGACCAAGGAGGCCAAGAAGAGCAGAATAATATAATGAGTATCATGTTGATGATAGACCAGGGAGGCCAAGAAGAGAAGAAGTTGACCTAAATTTCGGAAGCATCAAGTTAACGGTGCCACCCTTTTATGGAGGAGACGACCCTAATGCCTAATTGGATTGGGAAAGAAGAGTTGAATCCATATTTGAGTGTCATCACTACTCCCAAGAGAAGAAAATCAATCTTGTGATTGTTGGATTCTCGGATTATGCCATCATTTGGTGGGATCTCCTAGAGATCGCTAGGCGACGACAAGTTGCACCACCAATTGAGAGATGGGAAGAAATGAAGCGACACATGAGAAAGAGGTTCGTGCCTAGACATTTCCAAAGAGACCTCCACCACAAGATACAAACAGTCACTCAAGGCTCCAAGAGTGTTGATGCCTACTACAAGGAGATGGAAGTTGCAATGATAAGGAGAAATTTAGTGGGTGAGGAAGCGGAAGCTACAATGGCAAGATTTCTTCATGGCTTGAACCGGGAAATAAGTAGCACTCTTAAGTTGTAACAATATGAAGATTTAGAAGAAATGGTACAAACGGTCATCAAGATTGAGCACCAAGTGAAGAATAGGAGAGTACCCTATGAAAAAACCTATGGCACATCAAGCTATGGCTCATCGTCTTCCTTGAACACCAACACTTGCCCCGAGATGGAACAAGGAGCACCCAAAGCTACCACGAAAGAGAAGGCACCTAAGCTAAAATTCGAAGAAGCTAAGGCCCCTAAAGAGGATAAAGGTAAAACTCCACTCCCACCTTTTAAAGCTAGGGAAATTAAATTCTTTAAATGTTAAGGATATGGCCACTTTACAAACCAATATCCAAATGAGAGAGTTATCTTTTCGGATAAAGGGATAGTAGAGTCCTCTAGTGAAGGGGAAGAGGAGGGGCGAGAGATTGATTTAGGTGATGAGAAGGAAGATGAAGAAAATGAGAGTGAGGGTATCCTTGAGAGACAATTGAATAGGGTGATTAGGAGAGTCCTTAGTGCTGAGTTCAGAAAGAAGATGAGATGCAAAGAGAAAACTTGTTTCATTCTTGATGCATGATCAAAGGAAATTTGTGTAGTCTCATTATGGATAGTGGTAGTAGTGTCAATGTGGCTAGTAAAAATATGGTGGATGGGTTAAAGCTTCCTGTATTGATCATCCAAAGCCATACGGGTTACAATGGCTCAATGATAGCGGGGAAGTAAGGGTTGGGAAGCCAGTGAGGATAGCTTTCTCAGTGGGGAAGTATAGTGATGAGATCCTTTGTGATGTGGTTCCTATGCAAGCTACCCATTTTCTTCTTGGAAGGCCTGGGAAACATGATGGGAAGGTCACATTTGATGGACACAAAAATAAATACACACTTGCGTGTGAGGGGAAGAGAGTTCACTTGAAATCTTTGAAACCACATGAAGCTTACATTGACCAAAAGAGATTGTTGAAAAGATGAAAAAATATTATTAGGAAAAAGAAAAGATAAAAGCAAAAGAGAGTGGAGAGAGTTCGAAAGAAAAGGAAAAAAGAGAAGGAGAAATCAAAAGAAATTGAGAGGAAAAAGAATGGAGAAGAAAATAAGAGCGAAAAGAAAGTGAGTTTCTTTGCAAAAACAACAGAGGTGAATAATGCTTGTCAGGGTCATAGACCTATGGCTCTCTTGATATATAAGGAATCTTTATTTACTAACTCTCTTAACACTAACCCCTCTCTTCCTATTGTTGTTTCTCCACTTTTGAAGGAATATGAGGACGTCTTTCCGAAGGAGCTACCTAGAGACTTGCCACCCTTTTGGGGAATTGTGCACCAAATCGAAAATGTTCCGGGAGAGCCTCTTCCAAACAAGAATGCCTATAGGACAAACCCGAAGGAGGCCAAGGAATTACATAGGCAAGTGGAGGAGCTACTCCAAAGGGGATATGTGAGGGAAAGTGTGAGCCCATGTGCCGTTCCGGTCTTGTTGGTGCCAAAGAAGGATGGCACAAGAAGGATGTGCGATGATTGTCGAGCCATCAACATGATCATGGCAAAGTATCGTTTTCCCATTCCTAGGTTGGATGATATGTTAGATGAATTAAGTGGTAGCCAATACTTTTCTAAAATTCTCTTAAAGAGTGGTTATCATCAAATTCGCATGAAGGCAGGGGATGAATGGGAAACGGCTTTTAAAACTAAACATGGCTTATATAAGTGGCTTGTGATGCCTTTTGGACTAACTAATGCACCTAGTACATTTATTAGGTTAATGAATCATGTGCCTAGGGAGTGCAAAGGAAAATTTGTTGTGGTATATTTTGATGATATTCTTATTTATAGCAAAAATGTGGAAGAGCATGTTGAACACTTCGGGCTGGTCTTTGACATCCTTAGAAATGAATGAGTATATGCTAATTTGAGTAAATGTACTTTTTGCTTGCTAAAAATTACTTTTCTTGGATATGTTGTTTCTTCTAATGGTGTTCAAGTGGATGAGAAGAAAATCAAGGAAATCAAAGAATGGCCTACACTTGAAAGCTCTAGTGAGGTAAGAAGTTTCAATGGGTTGGCTTCATTCTATCAAAGGTTTGTTCCTAACTCTAGTTCTATAGCAGCAAATCTTACGAACATGACCAAGATAAAGGTTAAGTTTAGCTGGGAGAGTGAACAAGAAAAGGCTTTTCAATTGCTAAAATCTAAACTTGCATGTCCCCCTATCCTTTCTCTACCTGATTTCTCTAAGGTTTTTGAAATTGAATGTGATGCTTCGGAGGTGGGTATAGGAGTGGTATTGATGGGTGGGGGGGGGGGGTTAAACC
>JAOXNR010000814.1:0-10657 GCA_028571225.1 Parsonsia alboflavescens
GTGATCCATTGTGATCTGTGGAATTGTGTCCAAGAACAAAAATCAAGGCAAATTCAATTTGTTTAGTGATTCTACTTCTTCTACCATCTCTACAAAAACAAAAATAAATTTTAAAAAATTTTTAAAAAAAGCACCAAAAAAAGAGACATCAAAGATCTTCAAACCTGAAAAAGTCAAAAAAATTCTATCAAGAGAAGTGCAGAAATTCGTGATTGAGGTTGAGGTACAATTTTTGAAGTTTAATTCTATTGATATGTTGATCAAATTGATGGGAAGAGCTTGAAATGTGGTATATTGTATTGAATTGCCTATTTGCCTCTTGGAAATTTGTTATTGGGGCACTTGATCACATTCAAATTGCTGAAAATTTAGCACAAACTCTTTGACTTCAAGGTATTTGATAAAATGCCAATTGTCTATTCTCTTTGAATTCTAAGTGTTTGATCATTTGTCTTTTGTTCATTGACCATTCTCTTTCGAACTCTTATCTCATTGAATCTTAAATGTTGGAAGATATGAACTATTTGCTTTTAGTTTTTGATCTTTGATTTGATTTCCTTGTTGAGTAATTGACTACTCTTGATGTTGGGTTAAGAACTTGAAGAAGAGCTAAGAGAGTTAAAAGGCTTAAGGGGGTGAGCATATTAGAGAGAGAAAAAGGCATTTCTAAGAGTGACACATAAGTGGATTGTGAGCATATACAAATTCCCCTATTTTTGTTTGTTCATTTTGTTGGTACATCATGGATAAATTTTCATCTCAATCATCTTATCATGAGGAAAGAAGGGACACATCACATCCTAGTTCTTCTAAGACTTATGTGCCCTATGAAGGTTTTGGCATTTGGCAGGAAGAGCCAACAAGTGCATCCATCTAGGAGGAGATATGAACATATGGAGTATGGTGATGGGTACCACTATGATAATGAAGGCAGGCCAAGAAGATACGGAAAAAAAGGTGGCCATTGTAGACATCTTGGGAGGCATGATATGACCATTCCATATTTCTATGGTACATTTGATCCGGAAGTTTACCTTGCTTGGGAAAGAGAGGTAGAACTTGTGTTTGCAAAGCATGACTACTTGGAAGGACAAAAGATGGAGCTAGTTGTTGATAGCCTTGAGAGTGAAGCCTTAGCTTGGTGGAAATATCAAAGAATACTTGGAGTATATATTACTACATGGGAAGGATTGAGGAAATATATGAGAGAAAGATATGCACCAAAGCTCTACTACATGGTTGTTACTCAAGGATCCAATAGTGTGAAAGAGTACCATGAAGAGTTGAAAAATGCATTGAAGAGAGCTAAAATAGTGGAGTATGAAGAAGACAAAATGACTAGATTTCTCAATGGCTTGAATCAAGATATTTGGGAATTAGTTGAGCCATACAACTATGACTATCTTGAAGATATGGTTCACATGGACATTCAAGTTGAAAGACACTTGAAGAAAAGGAAGACAACATATGGGAAGTCATATGAAAACTCGACTTATGGCCCTTCTTCAAAATCTAAGGTGCAAGGAGCTTGTTCAAAGGAAGAGAAATCCATTCCCAAGGGATAAGAAATAAAGAACAAGCTAGGTGACAAAGTGCAAAATCAAGAGACTCATAATCAAGTGAAGCAAGTTGTTGATAATGAGACTCTTTGTGAAGAGGATGAACATATGAAGACCTTCAAGAAGCTAACACAAAAGATGGATGTAATAATGGAAAGATGGAGGAATATATGAGAAGGGAAGAACATGAGAGGAAAAATGAGAGAGAGCATGAGAGAGAAAAAGAGTGTGAGAGAAGAGAAGAAGAGAAAGAGATGCGAAACAAAAGTGCCATAGAGAGAAAAGAGATGAGTATCTTTGAGAGGCCAGATTTGAGTGGACAAAAAAAGAGCTTTCATGAAAAAAAAAAGATGGAATGAGAGTGCCTTGATTCTCAAAAAGAGCAAAGAGGATTTTATTCATATTTCTAACATTGACCATTCATTATCTAGTTGTCTTGTTCCTAATTTTCAAGTTTCTAAAGAAGTAAACAAGATGAAGGAGGAAAATGACAAAAAGGGAGATGAATGCTATGTTAAAGTGGTTCACTCTTATCTCTACACTTGGTGATAGTTTGTTGAAACTTGAACATGAAAGATTGCTTTCTATGACTAAGTGTGAGTTTAGAGATGCTTATGATGTTCATAAGCAAGGTGATATAGTGAAATTTATTGATCATGATGATTTCTTATTTAGAGAAACCATGTCTTATACTTCTTTGAGTTTAGTGACAGCTTTATGAATTTTGAGTTTGTGAAGGAATCACTTGCGAAAGAATATGCTTGTGACTATGTGTTTGATGTGTCAAGACAGGTCAAACATGATGAAGTTCATAAGCATGATAATTCTTTGTTTGGTGGAAATGATATATTCATGCATATGGGTTCTATTTGTTAATTGTTTATAATTGATAGTCATGGGAATAACTTGGAATCATATTCTTATGAATTGAGATATTTGAATGATTTGTTTTAGCAAGGCTTTGGGGTATACATGAATGAAATTTCAAAGTTTGTCTTGGATGATTGATTATTGTGGATATTTGATGTTACAATCATTGACTCAAACTTCTATCTTTGTGGTATCATGTGCTTATTCATTGTTGACTCTAAGTCATTGATTATCTTGTGTGAAATTTATTTCATTGTTGATGTGAGAAGAGAGTCCAAGCTTATTGAAAATCATTGTTTGTTGGAAATTTGTGAAGAAGCTTGTGAATTTGATGATAATATGCCTAAGGAGGGTACTTTACATGTTCTTGAGTATTCTAAGCATGATGAATTCTTTGGTTTGTTGAAGCTTAAGAGTCATGAAATTGCCTTTGAGAGTACATATGGTAGTCCTAAGTCCTTAGATATTTCAAAAAGCATGTTGTAGGACTACACATGAAAAAGAAATCTATGATTGTGGGAGTATATTTTTTGAATTCTTGTGATAGAGCATATCAATATCATGATGAGGAATTGTTCTTAAATAATCAAATAATGAATGAAATGTTTGTGTTCTTTATTGGGTGGAATTATATTATGTTATGGACTACGTTTTGTGGTACCAATAGAGATTTATTGAGGTTTGTTAGAAATCCCCTATTTTTTGAGGAGCATAATGATGTCCATCATGATAATTTGATGAGTTTAAGCATATGTGAAGAGTATTTACTTATTCCTTCTATACATATGTTAAATGCTTTTGATGGAGGACATGTACATGCTATGTTAAGGGATTATGTATTGAGTTTATTGTGCTTGAATGCAAGATTTAGAGAACCTTTATTTATGGTTTATTAGGGTCATAGACCAATGGGAATTATGTCTTGTGCTTTAAATGATAGAACCTTGTTTCTTTGTTGCTTTAAGTGGCTTTTATTCCTTGCCTATGATGTTTCTTCTAATGAGCTTATTCAAGGAGAGAAGGAATACATATCTATCAAAGAGAGACCACAACCCATAAAGAAAGGTATGGTAAGGCTTTATCAAGTTCTATCTTCAATGAAGGATGACTTGAAGTTACTTGTTAAGTATTCTTTTGAATCTCAATCCATGTTCGTGATCATTCTCTTTTCTATGTAGATGAAGCCGATTTGAGGACGAATCCTTTTGAGGTGACGGGAAATGATGGAGATAGAGCAAACATGGCATGGGAGAATTCATGGAAGATCTCATATGAAGAACTTAGGAGAATCAATCTATTCGGCTTTCAAATGTGGAGGTTTACAATTCAAGGGCAACCATACTAAAGATAAGATCTATATAGATCATGAAGATGCTTATGAAAAGAAGGAGATTATGTACAAGAGTTTGTATTTTAAATACAAGGTTGGAAGATCAAGAATGAAGAAAGACTTGTTGGAGATTGTTCAAGAACTTGAAGAACTTATGATCTCTATTGAAGATGATCTTAACAATGATTGGACGTTCTTGTACAAAGATCAATACTTTGAGTATAAGAATGATACTTTGAAGAGGAAAGAAGCATTGATCTCATTTGTGAAAAGGAGAAAAGAAATGCTTGATTTCCCAACAATCTTTGAAGCACAACCACTAAAGGATGAAGAGCAATCAAGGAAGGAATTCAACTTGTGGATGATAGAAGACATCAATGAGGAGTGTTTAATCAAGGAACAGGCCCTTGGGAGCTTTGGTAATCAAGTTGAAGAGCTTTTGGAAGGCTTGGGAAGAAGTTGGCACGGTGCAAAATGAGTGTGGAGGGGAGATGGCATCAACAAGCACCGGATGACACAAAAGAGCCCCTATTTGGGGTTCTACTGTCACCAGGCCGGCATCGGACAGCAGCATCGGATGGCCACTTGAATTTCCAGTGGCCATCCAGTGTTGGTCATAGTTTGATCAGGCACCGGACAGCCTGCCCTCTGTTGTACCTCAATGCGATCTTGACTCTTTTTAAACGATTCCACTTGATTTCAATGACTTTTCTTTGTGTTTTAAGCTAGTTTAGATGATTAGATCAGTCTCTAATCATTCTTAGGGCTTCTTAGAGTTAAGACTATATATAGTTCTCTATTTGTATTTTGCAGAAAAAAATTATTCTACAAACATTTTTCAAACAATTGAAAGAATCCTTTTGGATTAAACATATCTTTTCTTGAGTGTTCATCTAACAACTCATCTAGGGTTCTTAATGGAACTCTTGAGATCTCCAATGCTTGGCTAGAGTAATTGAGTTGAATTGAAGGGAATTCAATCCATTAGATCATATTGGAAGACATTATGGTCAGTGGTTCTAGCTTGAACCTCTTATATGAAGTCTTGGGTAAATCTCAAATTAGTGTGTGTATTCAATTGATTGATGAATGAAGTTTTCCTTTCAAATTTGAGTTCACATTAGAAATGGTGGGTGCTACTTCTCCAAAATGGAGAGGAGTATTAGAGGCAGAAGACGCTGAGGTTGACACAGTAGACATCTTGGGTTTATTGGAAAAATATGAAATTTTTCGAAGGAAAAGAGAAGAAAAGTCACTCGGTAAAGATCCTTGAGATGAGAAGGGAAGTAGTCCTGAGTTACTAGCTTGATCGAATAGAGAAAGTGAAAAGCAGAAAGTATCTTTCTTGAAAAGCTGTGTGAGAGTTTGAGTAAGTTCAGAAATTTGAAAGCTTCTAATTTATATAGGATTAAGGAGTTTCTTGGGCTACCAAGTGCAATGACCTTCCAAAACCAAAAATGGTCGACCTTCCAAAGCTGTAACGGGCAACTTTTCAAAAGCCGAAATGGAGCAACTATCCAAAACTAAAATGGGTTAGTTTTCTTTTAAAATCGAAACTAAGCGACTTTCCATGTTTAGGACGGTTTATTCTTTAAAAAACTGGACAGCTCATCCTTCCCAAAACTGAAGAGGCACAACCCCTCTAAAAATTTAGCTGTTGCAGAATGAAATGGCATGACACCTCACAGGTCACAACTTCAAGAAGGTAATTTAGGCACCGTGACCTCCGAGTTAGCTAGGCCTAAAGGGGGGTAATGATGGAAGAAACGGGTATAATCCGGACAAATTAACATAAACGGGCAAGAACCGGACAAAAGTCAACCCAAATGGACTCAAAGCCCCAATACCAGAAAGTTAGACTCACGAAGTCAACAAGGATAGGTGGGCAACTACTTGCTACCACTAACCTCCTAAGTGACCTCGAGAAAGGTCTTACCAAGCCATGACCTTTGACCTGGTAAGTTCCGATCCTTCTAACACATATTCCATGCCATGACTAATGACATTTTAGCACAATTAGTTTTGACTTAAAGCGAAAAAAATCTTGTTTATTCAAACTTTTACAAATAAGTGTAAGTTGAAAAAAAAAGGTCAAAATTTGATTTATATTTTAAACTACATTAAATTACTTATGAAAAAAACAAATCTGTTCCAGTTTTCATATTAATTGTTTTAACTATTTATTTCTTTCTTTTTTCCTACCAATTATTTCTTTTTAAAGCCCCACCCTAGCACCCCTCTCCCGAACAATTTCCACCTACCACTTATACTACTATTGTGTGTTGCGTCTCTATTGTTTCTTTTTCCCTTTTTTTTAGGGTAAACTTTTTACGTCCCCCAAACTTCATCTTGTTTGTTTTTCTTTTTTTCTCTTTTATCCTTTTTTCGAGTTTTTTTCTTCTTATTTCCCTATTAACTTGTTTTTTAATTCATGTATATATCTTTATAACTTATAGCGAATAAAAATATGTCAAAATAGAAAAAAAAAAAAACTTTTTTAGATTTTTCAAAATTAAATTGAACAAAATTTATTTATTTTTATTTTTCGATCTATTTGTCTAGTTTTTGATATTTTTAAAAAGGTTTGATTTTTAATGTATCGTGTTTAAAAAATTTAAATTTACCTAAATATATTAAAATATTACCATTTAATATATTGTAACTTATAGAATATAAGAATGGGCTTTTAGTCAAAATGGTCCCTTATGTTTAGATCAAAACATTATCGGGTCCTTCTTGTATAGTTTTCAACTATTACAATTCCTTAACAATTTATGTGTGGTCATAATAGTCTAAGCCGTTAGATCGTGAACGTCATAAAGGAAGTCGCAAACCTGTTAGGTCATGAACGTACTCATAAAAGAAGTCGCAAACGTGGTAGTGACCAAAGTCGTGGTAAAAATATACCATATGTTTATGATGTCAAAAGTCGTGGCAAGAAACTTTATGTCCCTCTGAAGTGGTTAATTAATGCTACCGATGTGGCATAAAAGGTCATCCGGTATTGCAAATCATTTTGTTAAACTTTATCAAGCACCATTGAACAGCTTATATTAGGACATACTTAATACATATCTTTATTGTCTACTCAGTTAAAAGTGATGTCTAACAATATCAAAGTATGTAATCTTTCCTGCATTAATCTTTTATGACCTCAAGTCAAAAACTCAGACATAATTATCATAATGAAATCACTCATGTCACTCATATAACGATCCATGAAGTGATTTCATTGTAGGTCCTTCCAGTACAAAATACTCTATGTGTATTTTTGTGATGATTTGATATCCTATATCCATAACACTAGTCATCAATAGACACATATTAGCCTCAGCGTGGTATTGATATAGTAATCTCAATAACACTTGACTAGAAATATTTAAGAATAGAAACAAACTCTTCTATGGACATTACATAATTTACTAGATATAATGCAAATATTCAAGCAAATTACATTATGGTATAAATAGCATCATAATACAAAGTTATGCCAATTAAGTAAATTATCATATGGTCTTAAGGCATATCCAACAATCTACCACTTCCACTAAGACCAATCACTCATGAATCTAATGCCCATAGTTCTAGTGTCACAATCATGTCTCTGCTGCGCCAAATGTTTTGTTAGAGGATCAACGACATTGTCATCTATTGATACTTTGCATATCTCGATATCTCCTTGCTCTATAATATCTCAAATGAGACGAAATCACCGAAGTAGATGATAAAGGTATCATTAATTTCCAAAAAAAAAAAGGGATAAAGATGCATAAACAAATTTTATTACTGATGGCATTAATAATGAGGATGCTGATATGTTGCATCTCGATATTGCTGTTTTCTTTGAGCACCTTGAAGGTGCATAATATCATATTAAATGCTTATATTATAACTTATTTAAATTTTATTATGTTTGCATCTTTATGCAATTTATGTTATGAAATTTATGGTTCTTATTAATTCTATCTTAATTTTTATTTTTTCCTAAACAAGAAATGGATGCCAAGTATTTGGTACAAAATAATGGTGATGCTCACATTTGTCTCATTGATAGTGCTACTATGCATACTATACTAAAGAAAAAAATAAAGAGTATTTTTCAAATTTGGAGATGGGAAAAATAAAGAGTAAATACAATAAGTGGTATTGTTCAGTTAATTGAAGGCTCCGGAAGAGCCACTATATTTTTCCTTAGAGGGACTAAATTTGTTATAAATGATGCACTACTATCCACAAAGTCTCAAAGAAATTTGTTAAGCTTTAAAGACATCCGCAAAATTGGATATCACATCGAGACAACGAACAAGACAAATGGTGAATATCTTTTAACTACAAAATCCATTTATGAGATGAAATGTGTGCTGGAAAATGTGCCTTCTTGACGCGAACATAGCTCTTGATTAGCTAGACCTAACATGAGTATGAAACTTTGTCCCAGATAATTACTAGGTTTGATGCTTGAACTTATATTGACTCGACATTGTTTCTAAAGCGTGAACTGATATCTCCAAAAGGGTGACGCTACAAACAATCCAACCTAAATTGTTTGATAAGTAGAAAGTTCAATGAAGAACCAAAGAACATAGGAAATGATTTCAAATCTCAATTTGTATTGATAATAAACTGATTGTTGAATAATACAATAAGCCCTATTTATAACTATTACAACATACCTAATTGAATTCAACTAATATCAAAATATTAACAACAATCAATCTAAAGTAATTTTCTAATTGAATTAGGAAAACAAATAATTAAAGGACTTAATTGAAATAACTAAAACTCTGGAAAACATTGTTTATTTAGGAAAATAAGATAATTTTAACTAATTTAGAAAATGAGACATTCAAGGACAAGACAAAATAGAAAATTCAATTCTGAATGAACGGAGTATAAAATGCATCAAAAAAAAAAAAAGGGAAAAGAAAAGTAGGAAAAAATAGAAAGGAAAACCTGAAGGAAAGGATATATATTTCTTGCTACAAAAATTATATGCATATATTTATACATCATGACAAATAGAACGCACCTAGTCTTTTTTAAAATCTATTTTAAGTTCATATAATTTTTTTATTTGTAAAAAATATTATAATTTAAAAAATATTATTTTTATTTTAAAATATTTATATTAGAATTTAATATATTATATTTTTATGTAAATAAAATGGATATTATTAATTGTTTCAAAAAAAAAAGAAAAATAATATTTCAAAAAAGAAAATATTACTTTTTTATACAAACAATTGTTTATATTAAAAGCACTTATAGATTTCAAAATCCAAACGAAAAAAAAATTTAATATTTTTTGAAATAGTACTTCCATAATAAAGCAGTACAAAACAGTACTTATTTTATAAACCCATTGAAAGGGACCCTAAATTGGAGAGGAACATTTACAATGAAAGAAAATAATTTTATATGAAGATAGAGAGTGAGGATAATATTGGAAAAAACTTTGAATAAAATATTCATTAAACTATCAATAATAATTTATAATAAGGGGGAAAAAATAAGATCAAATAACATATAATTAGGGACGAAGAGATTTACTCTCGATCTCATTCTTTTATTTTTATTCTTTTCTTCTTATGGATGGATAATTGATTTCCCGGTTTGAAGTTGTGGATGGAGGTTGGTGAACCATAGATATGTAGAGGTGGTGATTTTGTGCAGTAAATATGCAGTGGGATTGTTACCATTCTACGTAGAAAGGATATAGTCTCCTTGTTCAACATATATCGCATAACTGGATTACCTGTTTCATATAAGTTATCCTTCAATTGTGTGGCTTCTTTATGGTGTTACTTACCAATGTTACATATATGAACATTACTCCATTATTTTCCTCTGAGTCCTTTTTTCTTGTGAAAGCAAAGGGGAGGAAGACGATTAATTAATCATCAGTAGTTTTAAAGTCATACCCATCAAAAAGAGGATTGATGGAAGGGTGGGGGATGAAACAATGGGATAGGGTTCAATTGAACCTTTTATTTTTAATAATTATTTATAAAAAATTAGAAATTTTAAGGCAAAACTATAATGTGACCACTGAACTTGTCACTTTTTTTCAATTTGACCATCAAACTATAAAGCCATTGTATTTAGCCATCATACTTTGTGTTTTTAAACAATTTAATCACTTTATGGTGGTCTAATTGAATAATAGTTAGAAAGTTAACCAAACTTGATTAATAATATTATATGGTTTGCCATGTCAGTAAAACTTTTTTTATCAACTCAACTAAACGTAAAATTTTAGTCTATGTCATTCAAATATGTGTGAATCAATAAATAAATAATAGAAGAAATTAATAAAATAATGAAGATTCTTTTTGCCTGCATGACAATTTTGAGTAACGTTAAAAGCCGTGCGACATTTTCATTAAAGATTGATTATATTGGTGATTATTATTCAATCGAATAGAAATACAGTGACTAAATTTTTTCAAAACGTAAAGTGTAATGGTTAAATTATTTTAAAATGTAAAGTATCATGATTAAATTGATTGGTTTTTATAGTTTGATGGTTAAATTGAAAAAAATGACAAGTTCAATGGCCATATTAATAGTTAAGTCAAAATTTTAAGATGAACAATTGCATATAAAGTTACAATAACATTCAATTTTAGTTAACTATTATATATTTATTTAAATTTTAAAAAGCAATTTCTATAAATATTTCACAATATATTATATAAAGCAAAATTTTTTTGACTTCATTATATGAAAGTTATGAAACAAAGTATATGTATGAATCTATAACAAAATTATATTACAATCACTTTTATATATATATATATAATGTAATAGAATATAAATATTTTTTCGCACATAGATCAATTTAAGGTGAATTTTAAAAGAATCTAACTAATATTTTCAAAGAAAATTTATTTAGATT
>JAOXNR010000816.1:0-10651 GCA_028571225.1 Parsonsia alboflavescens
GGGTAGAAATGAAATGTTTATAGAAAGTGGGTAAAATTGAAATTGGGTCAACCAATTTGGATATATTTGGAAATTAACAGGTAAAAAGGTCGTCAAACTATATGCATTTGGATTAGACCTTTCCAATTTTTTTTAAAATTTAAAAATGACCTAAAATTGATTGGGTCGATAGTTATCTTAATTAAGATTGTTCAATTTTTTTTAAAAAAAGAGAAAAACATAGAGTTTAGATAGTAACAAAAAACTACACATGTTTTCTAAAAAACACTTTAAGGAGAGAAAACATATTTATTTGAACCCCATTTTTTTTCAATATATATATATATATATATATATATAGAGTTTATATTTCAAGTAAAACACTAACTTAATTTTGAAATATTAACAGGTCGAGCGGAACAAACACCAATATCATCATGGGGACATATGACTTCAATTCTGTATGATGTTGTCCACGGATTAAGCACTCCAACATTTCCTTTTTCAGAATGTTCTGGTCCAAAAAAAGAACAAATTACTGGAGGAAATAATATGATTCAATGTCTATATGTGATGACAAATCCACAATCAAGGCATTCTTCCTTTAGGGATGCCAGTTTTAGTCATGGGATTTTGGGCATTGAGAACAGGGGACTCATGCCTATTTATTTGCACCGGAAGCTTGACTCTCCTTTTTGTTTCTTAATACAGTGTGGGGAATAACCTAATACAATTCTTTTTTGTTGCATTAAGAATCACTTATAGCTGTTTTATAAATGTGAATCACGGGAATAACCTAATGCGATTTGATTTCATATTTATTATGACATATGACTTAGGATTCTATTAAATAGATAGTGTGTTTCATCTTCGATTTCAAACATTTAAAATAAAATAGTTAGAATTATAATTTTTATGTCTTTAAAATTTCATGGATTAGGGTTTGTGTTTTTCTTTTTTATTTCATGTTAGGGTTTTTTAAACTATTGGACAAGTAAATAGTAATGATAATTTATTAAAATAAAATGTGCAATGAAAGAAAGTTGACTAAATTATATATTTATTAGTTTAAATTGAAGATAAAAGCATAAATCGTGTAATAAAAGTAAGAGAGTATTTTAAAATGAGAAATGGACTTAAATTTATTTAGATTTTTAATTTATTTAAATAAAAAAGTATTTTATGGGTTTTATTGGAGGGGTTAACATATGGTTTTTTTAATAATAGATAATGTTTCATTTTCAATTTGGAACATTTAAATTAAAATAGTTAGCATTATAATTTATGTAAATCTTAAAAATGTAATGGATTAAGGTTTGTGACTTTTTATATAGCAAGTAAGGGTTTTTATAATTATTAACGGAATGTTAAGGTACGTGAAAACTGATTTGAACACCACTAAAAAAAATATTAAAAAAAATTAGGGTTTTTTGGAATATAAAATTAATCATTTGTTCAATTGATTGGAAAAGTGTTTATTTGCTTACTCGAGCTCGTGTGGCTTGGGCGAGCTCGTGGTCTAATCCGAGCATGCTTGGTTTAAGAAAACTCGTGATGCCTGACGAGCTCGTGATCTTACTCAAGCTCGCTTGATCTAAAAATGCTCGTGATGTTTGACGGGTTTGGACTGATGCTTTGTGTTGCGACCTTCTACTAAGAAGTGGGCTTGATAAGTGTTTCTGATCCTTTTCTTAATTGGGCTTTGAATATGATAATCCTTCTTATATATTAAATTTGTTTCTTCCTGACTGCACCATATGAGTCGGCCTTTGCCCGGAACTTCAACTCCCAGTCACTATTTTGTTGATTTTCTTTTTGATCGTTAATTTTTTTTTTTTTTGGTATTTCTTTTTAATTTCTCTTCCTTTTCAAATTTTCTGTTGTTTATTCTTGGTTTTTTTTTTCCCCTCATGTTTTTTGCACATCATAAGAGTGGTCTCAATTTTCAAGTTATACCCTTAAATGCTACTACATTAATAATTTATTTTATTTTTCCTTTTATAATAATATCATAAATTTCAAATTCAAATCCTATTAATATTTTCTGAATAAATAAATAAAATATCGATATATATGAATATCCAAATGAAAAACGAATATTTGAAAAAAAACTAAGTGGACCAACCTTTGATTAAACAGAGAGCCCATGGCATGATATGACGCCGCTATTCCCCGAGATGCGAGTCTCTGTCAGCTCTCACGTGGTGTGAGCGAGCCACAGTGGAAACTAACCATCCCAGACAAACTCCAAATCATTTAAAAGAAGATTTCAAACACAAAAAAAAAAAAAAAAAAAGACTGGCCCAGTGGCACACTGATGGGGTGGGTTTACTGTTACTGGGTTCCTAGTTAGCGTAGCCTCGGTTCCAAAACATCGACAGCACCAAAACCCGCTTGATTCCTTCCAAAGATGGCCTCTCCCCACCACCACGACCACCACCACTTCCACGGCTGCTGCCCCCCTTCTGTCGCCACCACAACCGCCGTCTGTTGTTGCTGCCCCAACTACAGCTACGCCCCCCAATGTCACAACCCACCACCACCAGACCCGAATCTCTTCCACCACCACCATCCTTCTACTCACCCCCATCTCCACTCTGCTTTCTCAAATCTACCCTATGCCAACCAAAGCTTCCACCAAAAGCCCACGCCGTTCTACCATCCATTTCCTGCTGATTTCGAAAGGGAAGACTGCTTCCGGGAGCAAGGAGGACTGAGACATACCCAGCCCGTTATTTCTTCTCTTCTCCGCAGAATCGCGACTCTTGAATCGTCCCTTCGCCATCATGCTGCTTCTCGTTCTCAGTCTCTCCGTGATGCCGCTGCCCGTACAATTCAAACCCATTTCAGAGCATTCCTCGTTCGCAGATCGAGGACCCTTCGTCATCTGAAAGACCTCGCTTCTATAAAGGCAGCTATCAACGTTCTAAAGTCGTCAGTCTCTGATGGTAATCACCTCGATCCTCTAGCTCTCTCACACAAAGCCCTGCACTTGCTGCTCAAGATCGACTCCGTACAGGTGAAGTAAAATAGGCTACTTATACTTTCACCATTTGTATGTTATGTAAGTGTTATGTTTAAGTGTATATTAGCTGCATTAAAATTCCTGCTCTGTATTTGGACTGGGCTTATTTCAGGGTGATGATCCAATGATTAGGGATGGTAAAAAGTCGATTAACAGAGAATTGACTCGACTTTTGGACTTCATTGACGGGGTCACTGTAAAAAGATCTGAGCTTTCAAGTGGATTTATCAGAAATAATGCCAGACAAGGGGATATTAATAAGAAATCTAGAGATGTGTACCCTGATCAGAAAATGGCCAATACTAATTTTTGTGATTTGGGGAGGGATAAAAGATTAGAGGATTTAGTAAATAGGATTGAGGAATTGTACCATAAGGTTCCCAAGCATCAAGATGGAGAAGAGGATGAGGAAGTTGAAAATCCTAGAATATCTTTGACTGGAAAAAATGGGGTTCCCCAATTTAGAAATGGTGGATTCAGGAAGGGGTCTGATGGCATTCAAGCCAAAGTGAAGAAGAATGTGAAATTTGCAGAGGATGATAATGTGTATTATGTTCCCAGAAGCAGGAACGGGTTAGTTTTAATCGAGGACTGTGATAGCGATGATGGAACTGATTTACTCGATGCAAAGAAAAAGCTTGACATCCTAAGAAGAGAAGCTGAAGAAGTTGGGGGCATCATTTCATTCAAGGGTACTGAGGATGATGAGGTTGTTCAATCAGAGGATGGAGATGATCGGGTATCCACAAAAAGCCGCAATGATGGCGAGAGAAGTTCAGTCTACTCTGCACCATTGCCTGCGAAGATGGAAACCAGGTCTGATTTAATGGACCAAAGAAAGACTGTAAAATTAGTTTAATGGAGTGCTATACATTAACTTCTCTTGCATCATTTTCCTTCTTCTTCTTCTTTTGTGGCATCTGATTACTGGTTGCTTCAATTCTTTATTGCCAATTTGTAGTCTTCTTGTTGTTAGGACAGCAGAACTGACGTAAGATTGGTGAAGGTTCAAGCTTCGTTATGAAAGCACTTTTTCCCTTTAACTTGTGAGGTTGAAATATGAAATGGTTGACTAATTTCTGCTCCACATGTATTTTACTTGTGATTCTTAGAAAAGACATCTCAAGTATACTGGTGTATCCATACGGGTCTTATTCCAAGACCAAGATTTACTAATTCACATGTTTGACCATTACGTGATTTGCCTTAACACTTGAACTTACCCTGACCAGGAACAACTCACTTACCTGAAGGCACGTCACTGGTTCATCTTTCTGTGGTCCAACTTTATTCGCTAATGACTGGAATTCCATTCTGCCAAGCTTCCAATCTTCTGAACTGTGAATGTTTGTGTTAAGAACTGTGGAATACAGTCTTCAGCAACCTATCTGCAACAGCTGTCTACCTCAAACTCAAATATGGTGTTGGTATCCCTCAGTCAGGGCTAAAACTAGTCCATTTCGACGATGCGGTGAATGCACGAGGAAAGAAAAATAGGAGTGAATTCACATCACTGTGTCACAGATAGGAGCAATGGCAGATGGAGGTAGTCAGGAGAAAACATTAGCCACCTGAAGAAGTTTTTATATTCTCATTTTTGCCTCACGCTCTTTCATTTCCGTGAACAAACTAAGGCTAACTGGAATCCAACTTATCTAATAGGATTAAACTGGTACTTTATTCGGTATTAAACGTTCATTTACTAAGTTAAAATTAGTTCTAATAACTAATGGATTGAAAAGATCTTGTAAATCTCTTTATATTCCTCCATGCAAGGGTTTTCTTGAACTCTTTTAATTTCTCTCATATTATAAAATACTTCTTTCGATCCATTAATATAGATCACTTTAAATTTTTAAATTTGTTTTAAAATATAGATTATTTTACAAAATTTGATGTGCATTTGTTGTTTTTTTTTTTTTTTTCACCTTTATCCTTATAATTTATACTTACTCCAAATTTTTTAGGAAGATTGATTGAGGGCTTTTGTTGATATTTTGATTGAATCAATACATTGCTTTTTGTATTATTAATATGTGTGAAAAGAGATAAAATGATTTATATTTTGTTTCAGAGGAAGTGTTAATTATCTCTTTGAATTCAAATTCAACTCTTTATAAATATTAATTACCTTATTTTTATTGTTCATTATCTATCACCTTGAAAAACTCAAACAAATAGTCACTTTCTTATTATTATTATTATTATTATCTTAGTTAAAGTTGAGTTTGATCGTTTTCGCCAAAGTCATGGGCTTCAATCTTAAGTTCTTAACCCGCCAAGGTCAAATTCCTAACGAGGGTTCTTCTTTTTCCTCATTTTAGAAACTAATATAATACCATGCACAAGGAAGTGAGAAAAGTCATTTAATGGTTTATTCATCACCCATCATAATTAATAGTGTTTTAAAATAAAAGTTCAAAAAATCAAAACATATTCTTCTTTTTTTGGTATTATTAATAATTTCTTTTTCAAAAATAAAATATTTTGTTTATCTTTTAGATTACTTCAAATAATTAAGTTCATGTTAGTTAATACAATTTTAAATTTCATTATGAATTATTATTGATATTGGTAATTTATATTGTATGTAAATTATTTTATTTTGGTTATATTTCACAATATTATTTATGAATATGTTATCACTATTTACTTAAATAGATTGAATGAATTTTTTATTCTTATAAATTAAATAAAATAAATATTGCATCCAAGGGTGGGGTTAAGTGGTTCGGAGGCGTAGCTTGCATATTGTAGATTGTGGATTTTACTGAATACTCTAGCCTTGGTGAGTTGTAGATCCTAACAGAATAGTCGATGTGCATAAGAACTGATCTGGACATAGCTAAATTAAAAAAAAAAAAATACCGCACTAAAAATGTTTATCATTTTATTTTATAAAGAATTTGTAAAGAATACAGAGATTTATATTAGCTAATTAATATTTAATTAATTTTATACACAATATAATTAATTGAATTTATTAAATATTTATTTAATTAAAACTATTATTATAAATTTTTTTTTTAACAATTCGATAAAAATATGAAAAGTATCATTAGAAAAATCAACTTTGATTTATCCTTAGAAATATAATAAATTAAAATAAAAATGTAATTGTAAAAAGAAAAAAGAAAATTCAATCATTAATAATATTTTTTAATTATCAATAATTTTTTGAATTATATTATTAAAAAATATAATTAAAAAAGGTAAATTAATGTCATTAAAAGCAATAAGCAAAAAGTTATTAATAATAACGGATAAAGTATAAAATAAAATAAAAATGTAATTAAAAAAAGGAAGTTATTGTGTTCTTGCTACTCGTTCAAATTAACAACGTTTCCAAAATTAAAAATTGAAAAAAGAAATATTTATGTGTAATTTTCAATTATTTTTTAGAAAATTTCAATTAATTATATTCATAATAGTTAATACAATTCATTTTAAATTTCATATGATGTAATAATGATTTATTATAGATATTTTTAAATTATATTTTATGTTAAGTCTACTTCACTTAATCTTAGCCAAAAGTGTTGGTCAAGAACGGTATTAGTTTTCAGGTTTATGGTCTACTAATTTTATACAAGTTTCTCTTTCTCCGAGCTTCTTAGTTAAATATTTATATTTTGAAATATCATAAGTCTCTCATTATTATCTTTTTTAAAAAAAATATTTTAACTTTTATCTAGTAGTTAGAGAGAGAAAATAATTGATTTAAACATAATTAAACTTTGCCCTAAGCATTAAGAGAATGACACTTGTCAACCTCTCTTGCTTTGGGGATTACTTTTATGTATTAATATAGATAATTCATCATTGATAGTTTATTAGATAGTTGACTAAAATTTTCTCTTATACATTAATAGATTCAATAAAATTCTATATATACATTAAAAAAAATGAATGTCTTCTATAAAATAAACTATATGTTCTTAATATATTTACTATATTAATTTTTCAAAAGTTAGATTTAAGTTAAATTTAAATAATTATTTAATTCTATTAGGATTATTACATTTTTTAAGCTTATAAAGGAAAATTTGAAATTTTTTAATTTATGTGAAGATTCTTTTATTTTTAAGTAATTTAATAATTTAATTAACTGTATGGTTGTAATTTATTTTCTAGAAATTTAAATCAATTAATTTTCTCTCTCTCTCTCTATATATATATATATATATATATATAAAATATTTGATTCTTGAAAATCTTTTAAATTGAATTTTTACAAATAATAAGTATAGCTTAATATGTTTTTTCTTTATCTCTTTAGATTCCAAAAATGACCCTCTCTTCCTAATTATCTCTTTAGCTAATTTTAATATCTAGCTAGTAAGAGAGAAAATAAAAAATTTGTAAAAGTTTATTGGATGTCTTTAGAGACATATTACTCCTATATAAATTTGTTTACATTTCAAAAATTCATTATTGTCCTAAAAATAAAAGTTTACGATTTGTCTTTTATAGATATTTATTTAATAATTAATAATCTATATAAAAATTAAGAAAATTTAATTTTTAATTATTCAATGGAAAGAAAATTATAATATTTATCCTCCCCCCTCCCCCCAAAAAAAAAAAAAATCAAGTATACTTAGTTGATTTAATAATATTTGGAAAGATAAAAGAGGTTTTTTTTTCCTTTTATAGAATCCCCTTAACATAACTTTTTTTTTTCTCTGTAAATTTTTTATAATATATTGATACTCGGTTATAATTTTTGTAAAATTTCAAAACTTCATTAATGTCCTAAAAATCAAAGTTCACGGTTTGTCTTTTATATATTTATTTAATAATTAATAATATATATAACAATTAGGAAAATTTAATTCTTAATTATTCAATGGAATGGAAATTTTAATATTTACCCCCTCCAAACAAAAAAAAAAAAAGTATACTTAGTTGATTTAATAATATTTGAGAAGGTAAAAGTAGTTTTATTATTTATTAATTTTAGAATCCTCCAACATATCCCCTTTTATTTTTTTTGTAAATTTATTATAATATATCGATACTCCCATATAAATTTGTTTAAATTTTAAAACTTCATAAATGTCCTAAAAATTAAAGTTCACGATTTGTCTTTTATATTTATTTATTTAATAATTAATAATCCATATAACAATTATTGAAATTTAATTTTTAATTATTCAATAGAATTAAAATTTTAATATTTAACCCCAAAGAAAAAACTTTAAGTATACTTTGTTGATTTAATAATATTTGAGAATATAAAAGGGTTTTTTGTTTCTTTTCTAGAATCTCCTTAATATACCATTTGTTTTTTTTTGTAAATTTATTGTAATATATTATTTTTTTATTATATCCATTAAATAAACTAATATTATACTATATTTTTTTTTATATTAGCTATTTATATTATATATTAATTTCATACAATAGTAAATTCAGTTTTAATATAATTTTTTTACTGATCAAGAAATATAAATTTCAAAATCCCAACAAAAAATTACTAAATATAATGTTATTATCATGTGGTTAGATAGCCAACGGATCAAAAATTAAATTGATAAGAACATATACTACCCTTGATCTTAGTGAAAATGTGAAGAAAGGCATGACTCTTTAAGCATATGGTCTGCTAATTTTACACAAACTTCTCTCTCTTAAAACAAAATTGGCAGCCACTACGAAACTGGTTTTATTATGTAGAGTTTTGTTTCAAAATTTGTCGCAATTCTTATTATTGATTTTTTAAATTAATTTATAAATTATATTGTATGTAAATTCTATGTTTTGAATTTATTGAATATTTATTATTATTCAATAAAAAATATTATTATTATAATCTTTTTTTTATAGCTTGATTTGATATTATTTTGTTTCAAATTAATGTATTAATCAATGTATTTAAAAATAGATTAATCAAAAAGTGTTTTAAATTTGAAAAATATATCTTGGAAAAGGAAAAATTTAACAAATAAAGTATAGTTTAATCTATAATTTATTATTGGTTTTTTATATTAATTTATAAGTTATATTGTAATGTAAATTCTATGTTTTGAATTTATTATATAGTTATTATTATTTAATTCAAAGTATTATCATTTTTATCTTTTTTTTTTATCAAATACAGTAACGCTTCTATCATGTAGTATTCCGTGATTAAGAAATCTCAAACTTTAGAATTCCAATATATATATATATATATATATATATATATATATAAATTAAAAATATATTTTTGAAATAAATCATTCATATACCGATGATTTTAGGAACTATTTATATTTTGATTTAATAATATTTGGAAAGATGATAGGGTCTTTTTTTCTTTTCTAAAATATCCTTAACATACCATTTTTTTATTTGTAAATTTATTTAGTGTTCTAAAAATCAAAGTTCACGACTTCAAACCCGCTTCTACATTGCTGCTGTTGTTGCTTCCCATTTGGGTAAGTGGCATTGGTATTCCTAATCCTCCCTATTAGGGTTCTTTCAAGTCGTTTACCTAAGGTGCTTTGCTCTCAAAGATTTTTTTCTTTTCATGGTCATTTTCTCACTCGTCGGGCCCATAATTCTCGAAATGAATCATAGGGTCAAAACGGTCATTTGTGACTTGCGCTCCAAGTTTCGTGGCTTGCGACACCATTACCCAGCTACGCTCGGTGACTCGGACATAATGGTGCACCGAACTGCCACATAGGGGCAAAACGATCATTTGTCACTCGTATGGGATCATTAGGCCCCAGGCTACAACATAGGGGCAAAACGGTCATTTGTGACTTGCGCTCCAAGTTTTGTGGCTTGCTACCCCATTACCTAGCTATGCTCGGTGACTCAGACATCATGGTGCACCGAACTGCCACATAGGGGCAAAACGATAATTTGTCACACGTATGGGATCATTAGGCCCCAATCTACAACAAAGGGGCAAAATGGTCTTTTTCTCAGTCGTCGGGCCTATAATTCTCGAAACAAATCATAGGGGCAAAATGGTCATTTGTGACTTGCCCTCCTAGTTTCGTGGCTTGCCGCACCATTACCTGGCCATGCTCGGTGACTGGGACATATTGGTTCACCGAACTGCCACATAGGGGCAAAACGATCATTAGTGACTCGTATGGGCTCGTTAGGCCCAGCGTACAACTTTGGGGCAAAATGGTCATTTTCTCACTCGTCAGGCCAACAATGCCCAAAATGAATCATAGTGGCAAAACTGTCTTTTGTGACTTGTGCACCAAGTTTTGTGGCTTGCCGCACCATTACTTAGCCATGTTCGGTGACTCTGACATAATGGTGCACTGAACTGCCACATAGGGGTCATTGGTGACTTGTGGCCCACGTTTAGTGGCTTGACGCACCTTTACCTAGCTATGCTTGGTGACTCAGACATAATGGTGCAATGAAGTGCAGCATAAGGGCAAAAGGGTCATTTGTGACTTGTATGGGCTTATTAAGCACCGGTGTAAAACTTACGGGTAAAATGGACATTTTCTCACTCGTGTGTGAAGGAGACCGGATCCCGAATACACTAGGAAACAAATCCGGAGTCCCAGGATTTTAAAAAAATTTTTTCTCTCACATAAAGAGTTCGAGAACTATACCTGGAATGATGATTCGCGGAGATCTTGTCCTGCGGAATGGATCTGGACGTCTTGATCTACTTGCATAAGATCT
>JAOXNR010000817.1:0-10649 GCA_028571225.1 Parsonsia alboflavescens
AAGAAATCCAAACTAATAGATCATATTGGAAGACAATCATGGTCATTAGTCACTAGCTTGAATCTCTTGATGAAGTCTTGGGCAAAATTTTAGATTATGAGTGACCTTGGGTTTGGATAGATGGATATTGAAATTCCAGCCATAATTCAAGTGATTCACATCAGTAGGTTACCAGGAAAAAACCTCAAGGTACTCTTGAATTGAATCAACTAACTTCCCTTTGTATTTTGGGAGGTAAAAGTTCCCCGACTTTTATCCCTTTGTCAGGGAATTATGGGTTGAGGTAAACCTTTTCTAAATTTCCTGTTGCTTGGATCCTGGATTTTTCATCCTCCAAAGGTTGGTCGATGAAGTCAACCTTAGAGGCTGCTTTAGAGGTCTCTACGTCTAATTCTATAAGGTAGCATTCGAGAGCTACCTTTCTGCCTCCCTCTAAGGTAATCCGGATTTCTCCAACTTGTATTCTCATGTAATAGTTCAAAAGGGAGAACTCAACTTTTAGATCTATGACACCTTCCCTTCAAAGAATTGCATTGTAGGTTCCTGGTGCATCAACCACTAGCCAATCCATGATTTTTATGATTCCTTGACCATTCAAGTATATTGTAGTAGGGAACCTCAAAATTCCCTTAGTGTAAGTAGTTCTTCCATTGAAACTCATCAAGGCTGCATTGGCCTTTAACAACGAGCTCTTATCAATTCCTATTTGGTAAAATGCTCTTTTGTATAGGACATCGACTACACTCCCTATGTCTCCTAGAATTTTGCAAACTAGGAACTCACATATTAGAAATGACGCTGTGAGGGGCTCTGCATCTGTTCCATGAGCTCTCTTGGACCTTTTCTCAATCGTATTGATTTCCCTCATTGGAGGTCATTGATTAGCTCCTACAGGTGGTGGGTTGACAGGACCTATAGCTTTTGCTAAGAATTCCTACAAATGACCATCTTTGATTAACCATTCAATCTGTCGCTTGAGGTCAAAGCAGTCTTACCTGAGGTGATCATGATCTTTATGGTAATGGCAAAACTTAATCAAGACCCTCTTAGCCATTGGGGACTTAAAGGGTCTCAGAGGTCTCAACAGTTAATCCTTCTCCATGACTATTAAGATTTCAGTTCGTGAAGTTGTTAAAGAGGTCGTCACAAGGTTGGGAATTGTCTTCCTCTTCTTCTCCAAGGGTCCTCCCTTTCAATGGAAATCCTTTCTATCTCATTTACTAGCCTAGGGACTCTTAGGATGTCCTGGGGACTCCTTTTTTGTTCCTGGAGTGAAACCAAGATTTTTCTTCTGTAAAGTAGTTTAGTCCACCTTGATTAGTTTTTCCAAGAGTATTT
The DNA here is from genome assembly GCA_028571225.1 of Parsonsia alboflavescens. Lineage (NCBI taxonomy): Eukaryota > Viridiplantae > Streptophyta > Magnoliopsida > Gentianales > Apocynaceae > Parsonsia > Parsonsia alboflavescens. The sequence goes on from JAOXNR010000817.1 coordinate 1,339, forward strand.
GCAACTCCTTGATACTTTTTACTGGTTCTCCTGCTAATTAGATGGCTACATACCCCCTAGCAATCCTTGCATAAAAGTTGTGATGTAAATGACATCATTCTTTTGCTCAATCATGACTGCTTTGTAGTTGAAACGACTATAGTAGCTTCTGGTTCTTTCCTTGACCTTTTGCTTGATATTAAAAATGTTGATGACATCCTTCTCACACTTTTTGCTACTTTGGTAGTTCTTTAAGAACAGCTCTTTAAGCTATGCCCAGATTCAGATACTATGCTTTCTTGTTCAGTGTAGATCAGAAAGCTCAACACTTGACATGATCAGGATATTCAAGCATTTCCATATAGGAATCATATTCATCAATGTGTCGTTGCACTCAATGGTGCCATCGTATTTCACCACGACCTCAGGTGCCTTAAATCCAGAAGGCATTCAAGCTATTCTTATGCTATGCACGAAAGGTGATGGCTTAGACAAGTCTACATTGCTTTGGTTTTCCTGCTCACCATCTCCATTGTGATTTGCATGAATGGCTCTTCTCCTTTGAGGATCCAAGGCTACTCCTTGATTCCTACTGCCAGTCTGGCTAAGTTTATGAGGATCCCTTTCCCCGGAAGGAGTTATTAGCGAGTTCTTATGCTCGCCTTGTCGAACTTCCCATCGATGGGTTCTAGATGTAATTGCCCGATTGAGCATGCCTCTAAGGTCATAGTTAAGGCTATTTCGGAGAGTGTCTCTAAGATCTGTTATATGTAGAGATCTCCTCATGTTTCCCCCTTCTTGCACTCCAATTCCTTGAGTTGCTCCGTTGAGAGGAACTAGTTCACAACCTTCACCATCTACTGGATGATTTCCTAGGAGGTCTCCTCTCAACCTTGGAGATGGTGGTGGGGGATCTCCTTGTTCCCCGTTTGACGCAGTCGGAAACAGAATCTGAAGATTCGTTCTTGTTCAGAAACTTGCAAAACAAGAAACGAAAAAAAAAACCCTGATCCAATTTTCCTTCTAATCAAACTTCAACGCAAGTAGTTAGAAGACGAAAATTTAAATCAAGCGAAAACAAATTTTTGAAGTAGTCGAAAATCGCGAAGCCGAAAAGAAGCAACTTTATTTCATCAAAACTGTCGAAAAAAAACAAGCCAAAACCTTTCTTAAAGCCAAAAACAAAGCCTAACCGTAATCTGAAAAAAATTAAAGAAATTGCAAAAAAAAACCCCCAGAAAAATAGTAAATTACGAAACTGTCACTAAAAATTGTAAAATTATGACAATGCCACTGAAAATAGAAAATTACCCAAAACTCCATCGAAACGACTTAGGATGGCTGAAAAACGCTTTACATCACAGCATAGCAGTGATTTTGGTTTGTTGGGCCATTCTCGATCTTCCAATTAGATTTGAGCCTAGTCCGAGCTCATTTCAGTCACCTCGAGAATCTTGCCCGGCATCAATTCAGTGTTTCAGACAGCTCACGTCCTCTTCGTCAAACGTTCAGAACGTTGTGGAGCTGATTAGGGAGCCGAAACTTGCCCCGCACCTAAATCACCTTGATCAGCAACCAGCTCCGCGTCAGGCTCCCCCTCCCGAACGGAGCTTGTCCTCAAGCTCGGATTATCTCCATGGAAAGTCATGAGATGCTGCACATTAAAAACATTGGAGATGCTGAACTCGTCCGGTAACTCGACTCGGTAAGCATTGATGCCAAGTTTCTCCAAGATTTGGCATGGTCATACCTTCTAGTCCTTGAGCTTATGATACTCATCAGCAGGGTATCGTTCTCTAGACAGAGAGACCCAAACCAGATCACCTACCTCAAACTAGACATCTCGTCTAGTCTGATCCACGTGCAACTTGTACTAAGCATATGCTTCCTCCAAGTTTGCTTTGACAGTTGCATGAATGGACTGTAGATCAACCAGATGATCCTCCACCTTCCTTGGAGACAAACCATGATCAAGAATAGCAAGGTCGAAAGGACCCCTCGGATTTCTTCCAAAAACAATCTGAAAAGGAGAAAATTTGGTGGACCTGTTCACGGAGCAATTGAATTCAAACTCAACATGTTCCCCAATGTGCGATTCACCACTTCCGTCTGGCCATCCGTCTGTGGATGGAATGGACTTCAAAACTTCAAAGTAGTCTCCATGCTCTTCCAAAGCTCTCGCCAAAAGTGGCTCATGAATTTCCTATCCCGATCAGACAGGATACTCCTTGGCAACCCAAATCTCCGCACCACATCTCCAAAGTACAAGTCGACAATTTTGCTTGCATCCATGGAATTCTTGCAAGCAATGAAGATAGCTATCTTGCTGAACCTATCCACCACGACCATGATGCTGTCAAACCCCTTCTCCCAATACGAAATCCATTAACACATCCGTCCATGGCTCTTCCGGAATGGGTCAAGTTGTATAGAGACCCTGATTAGTGCCCCCTCCTTTCGACACTTGACAAACTTGACATCTTGTCAATTCCTGGCTAGTAAAATTTCTCCTTGATCAAGTGGCTGTCTTGACTTTGCCGAAGTGCCCTTGCGAGTTCAATTCCTGAACAATCAATAATCTCAACGATGTATCAGGAATACATTAACAGTTACCTTAGAAGAGATAGCCATCATGAAGCACATAGTCAAACCGTTCCTGCTGCTTTACGGTCTTCACAATAGGACCGCAATCTGCATCGTCCCATAGCAGCTCTTTCAATCCCTCAAATCCCAAGGTGACAACCCGCATCATGTTAAGGAACGACCATCATCTACTCAATGCTTCAGCCACCTTATTCGCGATGCCTAACTTGTGTTTCAAGGTGAATGTGAACTCTTGACGCACGAACACCCACTTGGCATGTCTATCACTAAGTCGATGCTGCCCCGGAAGAAACTTCAAAGCCCGGTGGTCAGAGTACAGCAGAAACTCCCGCTGTATCAAATAATGCCGCCAATGTTGAAGTGCTCGGACTATGGCATAGAACTCAACATCATAAGTTGAGTAGTTCAACTTCGGCCCTCCTGGTTTTTCTCTGAAATATGCTACTGGTCGTCCCTCCTGGCTCAGAATGGCTCCTATGCGCACAATCGAAGCATCACAATCCACTTCGAATACCTTATCAAAATTCGGCAGGGCAAGTACTGGGGCACGCATTAGCTTTTCCTTTATCACATCAAATGCCTCTTGAGCCACCTCTGTCCATTCAAACACCTTGGCATTGTAAACATCAGTAAGGGGTGCCATCAACACATTGAAATCCCTGATAAATCGCCTTTAGAAACTTGCTAATCCATGAAAAGACCGAACCTCTATTGCATTCTTTGGTACTGGCCAGTCACGGATCGTCCGAATCTTAGCATCATCCAGTTGAATCCCATTTGCCGAAACCACATACCCCAAGAATACAATCCTGTCAACCATCCAACTACATTTCTGCCAATTGGCAAACAAACTGTGATCTCGCAATGTAGCCAAAACTAACCGTAGGTGTTGCAGATGTTCTTCCCTCTCCCGACTATACACAAGTATATCGTCAAAGTAAATTACCACAAAATCATTGAGGAAAGGACGTAGTACCTGATTCATGACATTCATGAATGTGCTGGGCCCATTCAAGAAACCGAAAGGCAAGACCAGCCACTCGAAGAGCCCATCTTTCATCTTGAAAGTCGTCTTCCACTCTTCTCAAGGTTTGATTCGGAGTTGATGGTAGCCACTTTTCAAGTCTATCTTTGAAAGGATAGTCGCTCCACTGAGTTGGTCCAACATGTCATCTAATCGTGGAATTGGAAACCAATACTTGATCGTAATAAGATTGATGGCTCGACTGTCCCCGCACATCCTCCATGTGCCATCCTTCTTTGGTACCAACAAAGCAGGTACCGCACAGGGATTGATGCTCTCCTGGATAAATCCTCTATCAAGTAACTCAGTAACTTGTCGCTTCAGTTCCTCATGTTGCTGTTTGGACATTAGGTAATGCCCTTTGTTCGGAAGGATAGAACTCGGCATTAGATCTATCTAATGCTGGATATCCCTTAATGGAGGCAACCTAGCCGGTAACTCTTCCGGTAACAAGTCTGCAAATTTAGTCAACAACTCTTGAACCTGTTCGGGAATCTCCAACTCGGCCTCGCTGCTGTCTGATGTCAACAAGTCAATCGCAACTAAAGCAAAACAAAACTCGGACTCGGTTACCTCTTCTTCGAATTCCATCCGTGGCAGGCAGATAATTGTCTTCTTACTGTCAACCATTCCTTCCCGCATGGGCTGAAGTACCACTTTCTTTGGCCCTCGGTTGATAGTATAACAGTGAGTGAATCTATCATACGTCACATGATTGTCGTATTGCCATGGTCTGCCGAGTAGCAAATGAGAGGCATCCATCAGGTCAACATCATAGTAGATGGTACTAGAATACTGAGGTCCAAATGAGAATTCCACCTGGCACTGCTCTGAAACCCTGACCTCGGTATCATTATTTAACCACCCCAATCGGTAAGGCATTGGATGAAGTTCCATCTTCAACTGAAGCTTCTGCACTGCTGCTTGTGAGATTACATTCTCACAGCTCCCCGTATCAATAATCACACGACAAAACCTTCCCTTTAATCGTGCACTAGGTTTTGAAGATGTTTCTCCACTTCCAAGTCTTCATCGGCTTTGAGTGCGACGTAACACATCTCCTCCTCTTCATGCACATCATCACCAACATACTCTTCAGATTCATCTTCAACGCCCTCCTAAATCAATAGTTGCGATCTTAGCCTCGGACATTCATTTGCATAATGCCCTAATTGCTGACACCTGCGGCACTTCACATTAGTTTTATTATTTGTGGTAGACTTATTTGGAACATTACCTATCCCTTGGCCGAACTGTGCGCTACCACTCCCGAACTGATTTTGGGCGGAAGAACTACCCACACGTGACGACGAAGAGCTACTCGCTGGAGAAACATGGGGAGGAGGGAAGCCTCTTCCAAATTCGACACTCCTACCGCTAACCCGCGCTAGACTCTTCTCCACAACTTGTGCCTTCGTCTATGCGTCCGTGATAGTGGTCAAGGTATGGACCTGTAATGCATTCTGAATAGCAGGTCGTAGCCCATGGAGATAACGAGCCACGAGCTGTTCCTAAGTTTCGCACAATTAGTTCCTCGCCCCCATCTGGTAGAACTCAAGCATGTATTCTTCAATGCTCCGAGAACCCTGCGTCAAGCTATGAAGATTCTGGAACATAGTGTGCCGGTAATTGAAAGGCTGAAACTCCTTGCGCATCTCTCTCTTGAATTCTCCCCAATCTTCCAAAACTGGAAGGCCATCTAGGTATGTCTGATATCTAAAAGATTGCCACCATGCGGCAGCCCAGTCCTTGAACCTCATCACCACCAAAGATACTTTCTTTTCCACTGGAACCTCTTTCAACGAAAAAGTTCATCCACGGAGCTCATCCAATCTAAGAATTCTTCATGCGACAACCCTCCCGAAAATTCTGGAACCTCCATCTTAAACCCTAGATCCCAACGAGGAACGAATGGTTCGCGTTCGTTGTGTCTTGCCGGATGGTAGCTGCCCCTCATTCCCCTCGGTCGAACCCTAGGTTGTTCTCGCAACAGCCTCCCGAAATCCTCCTCAACATCTTCATCTGCACCTTCTGGTTCGGGTTGTTCTGGTTGTTGGCCAGGCGCCAATCGCTGCACCATCTGTGTCAAATCCTGTATCTGGCGTTCATGGCTCGCCCTCTCTAGCCACATCTCCCATCGCAACTCTTCCCTATCGCTCCTAGATTCTTCCCGATCCTGTTGCATTGCTTCGATTAACGCAACACTGTTCTGTTCGAGATTATCTCCTGCCATGCTGCGGAACTGATTGGATCTGGGCTCTGATACCAACTGACGCAGTCGAAAACAGAATCTGAAGATTCGTTCTTGTTCAAAAACTTACAAAACAAGAAACGAAAAAAAAAAACCTGATCCAAATTTCCTTCTAATCAAACTTCAAAGCAAGTTGTTAGAAGACAAAAATTAAAATCAAGCGAAAACAAATTTTCAAAGTAGTCGAAAATCGCAAAGCCGAAAAGAAGCAACTTTAATTCATCAAAACTGTCGAAAAAAAACCATTCGAAACCATTCTTAAAGCCAAAAACAAAGCCTAACCCTAATCGGAAATGAAAACAAAAGAAATTGAAGAAAAAACCCCTAGAAAAACTGTAAAATTACAACAATGCCACTGAAAATAGAAAATTACCCAAAACTCCATCGAAAAGACTCCGGATGGCCAAAAAACACCTTGCATCACAGCATAGCTTTGAGTTTGGTTCGCTGGGCAGTTCTGAGTCCCCCATTCAGATTTGAACCGAATTCGAGCTCATTTCAGTCTCCTCGGGAATCATACCTAGCATCAATTCGATGTTTCAGATAGTTGACGTCCTCTTCTTCAAACGTTCTGAATGTCATGGAGCTGATTGTGGAACCGAAACTTACCCTGCACCTGAATCACCTTGATCAGCAACTAGCTCTGCATCACTGTTCTATGCTCCCTCTAAGCTGTTATCCATCTCTCTGGAACTATGCAAGACTTCTCCCTATCGACGCGTAATCTCTCCTTCCTGAAAAACCTTCAAAGGCTACAACCATTCACTCTAGGAGTTCGTTTAGAACAGAAACACAACTCCCTCTAGATCTTTGTGGTCTGGGAGCATCATTATAATCCTCAGGATTTTCCTATATTTGTTCTAATTCCCTTCGTCATGGTGGGTTGCCAATTGGATTCTTTCAAGATGGTCTTGAACTTGTTGGCCCTGGGGAGTATTGCTTGATTTACTGGATCAACAATATTGTCATTATTTTTCCTAGGAATAGGATCTTCTGGCTTCATTTCTCCTGTGCACAATATAGTTCTTTGTACTGGTCGTTCATGACGAGGTGCTAGTTCTCATGTAGGTTGTCTGTTCCTTGATATTTTTGATTTGTTTGTATATGTTTATGGAAGAAACCTTTTTATAGAAGTGTCTTTTCCCGACAAGTGGTTCTAGAAGTGATGGAGCTCGGAATCGATCTCCGGATCACCCCCATTGTTAACAATGCCTGTAAGAACAACCAAGGAAAATTGGATCATCGGAGTGGGCTATTGCCCCGAGGATAACTCTGATGCCTAAGTCATTTTACATTCAAAAAGAATTGTATGAATTCACTTGTCTATTTTGTGTATATCGAATAATAATTCGCAAATTTTGGTGAATTTACCTCATTTGAGTAGATCTTAATTAAGTAAAAGTAGGCATATCAAATCAATTGTGAGATGACATCCCACCAATTGTTCCTAGAATCAAGGAGTTTCCATATCAGTAGATACCTTCCCATGCACGTCTCCAAGGGAGAGATACGAGCATGCTAACGACCTGTAAATCATCTCTACGACCTTACCTTGTATGTTAAGGGTCTTAATTGGCTTCGCTAAAGGTTGGGTTGAGTAGTTTAAGGTTCGTATTGTGTGTTAGGAGCAGTAGCTGTTAAATTGTGGTATGAAAAGTGTACTAGATGAGTTGGAGCTCCTTGGATCGAAGGTCAGGGCCTAAAGAAACCTTCTCTAAGTTTGTAGAAGGTCGGCATTCATTGACCAGGGAGGTCTCCAACATACCTTTGATAATTTTGACTTGGGTCCTTGGTATCCGTGTTGATATTAAAGGTTATCCGGGTCGGGTGGTTTGATTTATGCTAGTTTCACCCATCAATTATAATGCCAATTTTCTTAATAAAATTTCGTCTAATTTTTGAAATAGAACATTCGTTTTTGAACAATTCAAAATGTAAGATGAGATATTCAATTTTGGATCGAGAGAGTACTAAATAAAATTTGAAAATATAACAAGAAATATAATTATAGAATATTCTATAATTAATATAATATAGAATATTATATAATTAATATAACATAGAATATTATATAATCAATATAATTATATTAATCAATATAATGAATATTGAAATATAATTAATATTAATATTCTATAGAATATTAACATAGAATAAAAGTTAGATCACCAAAATGGGCTGTCATCTAGAGGATAACTCCGATGCCTAAGTCAGTATTCCAAGAGAGTAATCTTTGAGTAAATTAGCTCAATCTGTCTGTGAACAATGTGTGATTGATAATAAATATTGAATAATAGGTTACCTTGTTGGTAGTGACTCTTCGATTACTTGAAAGTAGGCAATTATGATAATTGTGAGATCGTATCTTGCCAATTTCACGTAGAATCGTGGAATTTCCCTAAGTTGGGATACCTTACCTTGCACGTCTCTAGTTGAGAGCTATAAGCTCGTTAAGGACCTTTAAACCAACTTTGGGACCTTCCTATGAACTTCAAAGGTCTCGACTATACCTTTTAAAAGGTCGCAATGAATGATTATAGGTTCATAGGGTGTGTTAAGTGTTGTAGACATTTAGTCGTGGTAGGGAAGACGTATGAGATGGATTGGAGCTCACCGGCTCGAGTTTTGTGGTCCGATAAGACCTTTCCTAAGCTCATTTTAAGTTCGGTGACCTGGGTGGTCGGTGGGAAGAAGCTCGCTACTCGCCTTTGCTCTTAATTTGTAATTCAAACTTTTAGATATTCATGTCGGATATCTGAGTCAGGCTCGTTTCTCCCATTATTACTCCCTTTGGTCCAGCGAGCTGTTATGGTGTGCTAAAAAAAATTGTCATCTTTAAGTCTCGACCTCTGAAGGAAAGCACCGTTTTTAGTAACGACTAGTTTGGAGGTGTTGTGCCTTATCAGTTTTTGGCAATTGCCTCGATCGTGTGTATTGGATCTTTTCAAAAAATCCAATAGATTCTTTCTCAACACAAATTAGGAAGCTATGAAGAGACTAAGATTCGCCAAAACACTAATTTGCAAACAAAATTTCCTCTCTGTAATACCAACTCGAGCTACTGTTTTCTTGAACTTCTTTTTCCTTTCTATCTAGCTAGTTTTTTGAAGTTAGAACACTTCTCACTAAGTCCACAATTTTTCAAGCAACAATGAGTGAGTTTCTTTTTTCTCTCTACTTTATTACAAAATTTTCATTCTTCTTGTTGTTTTGAAAAAATGTCTTTAGAATCATATTCTACTCAATCATCTTCATTCAACACCTTTTCTCTTTGCATAGAAGAGATTCCTAGGGTTCCCCCTTCTTCAAATTCTGACAACAAAGTGTATTATTTACCTCCCATTACTCTTAAGGCTCCTCTGTTGGGATTTAAGCCAAAAAAGGCTATCATTTTTTGAGAAAAAGTGTAAAATACTATAATCTAAATAAGTAATTTTTTACATATTAGCATAA